>CAXKVY010002588.1:0-25375 GCA_964058915.1 Tetropium fuscum
GAACCCTATATTATATGTCCGTTATGTCCAACACAACGCTGGTACCAAACCTAGGCACAAATTTTGCTAAGCCCCCAGGACTACCCAGCTAGTGAGATTCACCGACAACTGCAACGTTGGCTTGCTGGATTTGAACTCGAAAGATAGCGGGAAGTTGCAAATCATAGACAGTTCGATGATATCGATAACACTAATACAAGTTAAAAATAAAGTGTATTATAAATTAAAAAGAAATAACAATAATTAATAAACTTAACTACCTGTCTATTTGAAAATGTTGTTGGGCACACGATAATACGTGCTCTACTATTACATTCAAGGTAAAAGTTTGGGCTAGGTTTCGATGCCTGTTTGGTTTGCTTCCTAAAATTCGATGATCCCAACGGTAATGTTACGAAATGCGTTCGAAAAATTTTCTTAAAAAAACTTTTTTTTTTGGGTTTTGTCCAGTTTTTTGGATTTTATCCCACTGCGCGTTTGTGTGGAATAAAATTAATGAAAACAATTTTATTCCACACAAGCGCGCAGCGGCCGGAAGCGTCCAAATGCTGAATTCTCTGAAGTACATTACACAATGACTCATTGTCATTTTTTTTACCTTTCAACACTACCAACAAGTGTCGATAATAGAAAATATAATACGGACATATTTTCTATGGAAACGATGTACCTACCAAAGATTAGTTTGCGGATATCCGTCATGGCCCTGAGATCTTAATTTTAATTTCGAAATAGTGTATCATTTCTATGGATTTTAAAAACTTTGTAGCACGTCAATGGCCGCTTCTGATTATAGGGTGATTCTCTTTCTCTCTAATTTTATCCAAAAGCGTTCCGCGTTTCCACATACTATTTGTATATCCCTGTTTCGTAATTTCTCGAAATGTAGAGCACTTCTGTAATTTGCATCTCATTTTCCTGCCGTCATTGACCTTCATGTGACACACACTGCTGATACCATTAACGCGCGTACTTGAAAGATTCAATTATCGCACGTAATATAATCATTAAGCTTATTGACGCAGGTATTTCTAGAACAAACGGTTTTTCCTACAGGATTCACGGCTGGGGGCACCGCCTTTCGCAGACAAAGCAGCTGCCTTCATAAACCGAGTATAAAAATGCCAAAGGGCGTATGTCCGGTATGTCTACCCACCAGCTCGGCACCACTTGATGCACTTGAAGTCCTCGGTCCTCGCCACAACAATGGAAAGTCATTCTCAACTGCTCTCAAACGAGCCATGACCTACACTTATTCTATTAGACCTATTTCATAAGAAAGGTGGATTTTGGTATGCAGGGTCGGACTAGGTCAAAGTAAGCCTATTCTCTGAAAAGGTTGGATGCCAACGGCCGAATCTGTTTAATGTCACAGGCGTTATAAATGTATCATTTATAAGACGATCTAAGAAAATATCTGAAGCATGCTAAGATCACTTTTAGGGCTGCCATTTCTTTATTTATTACCTGATCGAGATGAAACTTGGCATGCATTACATGTTATCAAGACTACAATTTTCCATCTACCTTTCAAGTTTGTACGAATTCCGGTTTAACCGAAAGTGTCCATGCGTTGTATTTTTTTTTATAACGATCAGGTAATAAATAAAGAAATGGCAGCCCTAAAAGTGATCTTAGCTTTAACCGAAAGTGTCCCCAACTTTTGATTTTTAAATAGGATACCCTGTATACTTTTACGTTTTTGAAATATAGAGATTATTTTACATATGGGTGTACTAATTATGCCTTATTTACAGCTTATTTACAGATATTTATTTTTGCTAATTTTAATATTCAATCTAGTGTGCCAGGACGCACCGAAAATTGTTCTTATAGACATAAACTATGGAAGAAGTATACGTAGGTATTGTAGCTTTTTGTTAATTTGTGTTACAGGGAGGTCCAAAGTTGATAAAATTACTTTTTTCGAAATTACTCAAAATCAATAGAAGTATTATCACCTTCATACTACAGCTAAATCTATTTTTTAATGCGCATCTAACGATGTATGATAACACATTATTTACCCACCGTTTTATTTGCAATTACCTATTTTGACGTTGCACTGTCTGCAGGTGTATCGCGTCTGCAATGGCAGACTAAAACGCTGAAATATAACAAACAATAATCAGTAGTAGGTATGCCATGTCAGGTAGTTTATGGACAATGTGGCAAAAACGCTGCAGAAGCCGAACGTTATCATCCATCGATGCAATACATAATTTTCTCAATCTAAAAGCCTGGGATCGAAAACATCTGTTCTATATATAATATATATATTGCTAGAATTAATTGAAATATTATCTAAACAGTTCTTGTTCTTGTGCCTTGTATTTTCATAGATAGTGGGCTAAAAAGAAAAACAGCTTATTAAAACAAGAACTTCTGGGTGGGTATCCGTTGAAATCTGTCAATTCGTCTGGTAGTCCCCTGTGATCGAGGACGGTTTGCGCTGTCTGTATAATATTTTATGTGCCCGATCCTGGAGTTTCATTCCGACATTTTTTTAAATTTCGCGTCTTGTCGCATAATAATGGAGGCCGTCAAGTTCTCCAATGTTTACCTACATTTTTTAACCGGTTTTTTTATTGTATATTAGTGACTCATATTTAATCATATTCATTATTTTCATTTGACTGCTGATAAAATTGTGGCGGTGAGCGGTCAAATGAAAGGTTAAAATACCTCTAAAATCTTCTACCGCAAGGTGTACACTGCACAGCAAGTATGTTCTACATGTGTCATTTCCGCAATTCCTTACCATGGGATGTTTTCATATCCGCCTTATGTTCTCCTTCCCTTTTTTGACTTTTTGTTCTTTTCCTGTATCTAGTTCTGTTCCATATAGGTAACTACTCATTTTGTGAGTGCTTCCGGCCTACAACATGAATGCCCAAACCACCTGTCGCTCGCACAGTTAGTTTGTCAGGTATAAAAACAATGGAGCGTATAATAAAGGAAGAACTAACTGCTCAGCTACTTACTCGCCCACAACATTATTCCCGATACTCAGCGTGGTTTTTTTCATGCCATGGGTTTTGTCGACGTTCTGTACTTTGAGGCGTTTTGGCAATATCCCGAAAAACAGGATTCTCTACAAATTAGAACACAATGGAATGACGGGGACATTCACATTTTCAGTACGAGTTGGAAAAATCACATTCTGAATCTCAAGTAGTTAGTTCTTTCTGGAGTTTCGCAAGTTTCTGTCCTGAGACCAGTTATTCTCCTGGTATTCAACCTGGTCCTCAACCGTTTTTTGTCATTCTATGCCTCAAAATATTAGACAACCTCCCTGATTGCTTGCATTTTGATGTTTTTTTATACTTACATCTTGTCTATCTTATAATGTCTGTAAATGTTTTTTCTGTTACTATTACCGACTATTACCTACCGTGTTATGCACCATAGATAACATCACAGATCAACTTAGAATATATCATGCGGCTTCATAGAATCCATATTACAGTACGGGAATCCATATTACAGTTGGATGTGGAGATGTAAGGAAATCGTATATGGAAATTCAAGGGATTCCATATAAGTGCGATTGGTTTACAATATAACAATATGTTTTCAAAATATGTTTTGGAACACTTACTCTTCATCATTTTTATTAATGACTTGGCTAGTGGTTTTACGGTAAGTCACTCTTTTATGCCGATGATTGAAAGTTATCTACAAAAACAAATTAATAGTTTGCAAGATTGTATTGTTTTGTAGTATTGTGTTTTTAATTACTAGATTGATTGGTGAACTACGAACAAACTTGTACTCAATGTATCTATTTATACTTATTCACTTGGATCTGATGAACTGTTGAGTTGCTTTGTTCTTTAATAAACAGATAAGTGACATTACATCTTCGGCTTTACGTTCGTTAGGATTAATAATTACAGGATATTCAAAACCGCCGCGTTAATTATTTCATCTTCCAAGTTCATAAACTTGTGAAGACATAAAATCGCTCACATCGTCGGGTATAAGCGTGCAGTCATCGTTTAATATATTATGTACCATATGTATTTATTATGATATAAAATGTTCAGATTTTCGTCTCTGGCTGAAAAGTGTCCTTCATCATCAATACTGCCATCAAACTTAGCCTTTCCTTGTAATCCTTGGTTCTCTCTGCCTTCTTTATATGCCTAGGTATGAGATTTTTTAAATATTTTATATGCTTCTAACTCTCGAACCACGAGGTTACAATTTAATTAGAATTAATTAGAATTAATAAGTAATTAATAATTTGACTACTAATGTACCAAAAAATGTTCCTCGGAAGGTCGTTAACATTGTGGAAAATCACTCGTCACACTCTTTTGATAAAGAAGAACTTGACCTTCTAAACAAGGGTTTAAACTTTGCTGTAGCCTCTTCTGATAAGATTTTGGATGATGTCGTGGCAGGGATTGAAAGTTCAATTCAATATCTGCCTGATTCATCCAAGGGTCTCGTCAGAGTGGCTTGCAGGAACCAAATTTCTAAAAATATAATTAATAACGTAGAAAATAGAAAGTCATGCTCAAAGAATCCTAGAAAGACTATCAAAAGATTGCGCGAAAAAGACTGTTTTTATTTAAAAGCAGATAAAGGTAATAAGGTTGTTATTTTAGATAAAGAGGACTATTATGAACGGGTAAACAACCTAATTAGTAATGGTCCTTATAAAGAACTTACTAGAAACCCTTTACCAAGAATGACCACTGAAATAAAAAATGTCCTCAAATCATGTAACAACCTTATTACTCCACCTGTTAAGAATGGTTACGTGTGTCTAACCCTACTGTACCTAGATTGTATTGTCTACCAAAAATTCATAAGCCAGGGAAGTCGGTGCGTCCAATAGTATCGTCTATTGGATCTCCGACTTACCACTTATCAAAATGGTTGACTAAGGAATTTGAAAGTTTGCCCATTACACAGCCTAGTTTTTCAGTTAAAAATTCGAATGATTTCATTGATAAGGTCAAGAATATTCAATTGCAAGAGGGTGAAATTTTGATTTCCTTTGATGTTTGTTCATTATTTCCTAGTGTACCAATTCCACAGACCTTGGACTATCTTGAGGATTTACTCGAATTAAACAACTATAGAAAAGAAGTAATAGAAGAATATATAAACCTTACAAAACTTTGTATGAAACAAAATTGCTTCCGTTTCAATGACAAGTTTTATGAACAACATGAAGGAACCGCAATGGGTAACTGTTTATCGCTTTTCATTGCTAATGTCTTCATGAGTCGGTTTGAAACTGAAGCAAAAGAAGAATTCGAGTATTTTTTTTACCTAGGATTTGGCTTAGGTATGTGGATGACATTTTTGCCGTGTTTGACACTAAGATTGCGGATGTAGAAAACTTCATTTCCAAATTAAATAGTCGTTTCACTTCTGTAAAGTTCACATATGAACTAGGAAATAATGGAAAACTTCCATTTTTAGATGTATTAGTAATTAAAAATAGTGACAATAGGTTAGAATTTGTTATATATAGAAAAGATACCAGTACGATCAGATATATCCCTAATGACTCTCACCACTGCTATCAACATAAAATGGCAAGTTTTAATTTTCTTGTCCATCGTTTACTAAGTTTCCCTCTCAGTAATGAGAGGTTTGAAAAAGAAAAAGTATTAATTAAAGATATAGCTGTGAGTAATGGTTATCCTAGAGATATAGTTGAAAAACTAATTAGGAAGCGTAAATTTAAGGACACACTTCGTAATTCTACGACCTTTCAAAAGGATATAGAGGCTCCAAAATATGTATCCATCCCGTACGAACCCCGGTTTACTCGTGGTTTGAGTAAGGTTTTCAAAAACGTGGGTATAACAGCGATTCATTCGTCGAGCAACAAATTACAACAACTTTTAGACAATCCAAAGGATAAAATTGTTCCAAATGAAAGGTCTGGGATTTACGAAATTAGTTGTAATGATTGTGATCGAAAATATGTTGGACAAGCGAGACGATCAATTAACACCAGATTTAAAGAGCATATGGCTCATCTAAAATATGGAAGAACAGATAAGTCTAGTGTTGCACAACATGCTTTTGAAAACAATCATAGAATAGATATTAGTAATTTAAGATTAGTTAGAAATGTGACCAATAATAGACAGTTGGATGCATTTGAGAGCATATAAATTGTAAAATGTAATAGTAGTATGAATAGCGACAAGGGACCTATACCGTATAGCCCGCTTTACGCGTTGCTTAGTAACCGATGATTGAACCGTGATTAGTCACGCGTAAATTTCACAGTGATATCATACCGTAGCCCGCTTTACGCGTTGCTTAGCAACCGATCATTGAAGCGTGATTAGTCACGCGTAAATTTCACGGTGATATCATTAGTGACGTCACCATGAAAATAGTATAAATATGGTAGATTTTGTAGTTTAAGATTAGTTTTAATCGTCTCCGGATGATGCCAACTTGGTTGGCGAAACGCGCGTCGAGCGAAGTGAAAGTGTTTTGGTGTTTATGGAAACTACTCCGAGTGTTACAGTTACATCAAAGGTTCCAGCCCTATCCAGTAGAATTAATTAGGTTTTACCGCACCGAAAGGGCTACCGCCCTTTCTTGTCTAATGGCTAAATCGGCCCTGAATATAAAACAAATATTGCTTTCTAGTCCAATAATTAGATAAAAACAGAAGGTTTTAAACACATTGTTTATGCAATTATCTACTATTGTTAAAATACTACAAAATTATTTCGCTCTCAAGTGTTTATAATTATTGTCGTGAACATTTACCTAATTCAGTAGTAGTAGATAATGTATAACAGTCTACAAACTTATTTTAACTGCTAAAGTTTTGAATGGAATATAATTAGGTCACGGGAGAGCGATTCTTGAATTGTGGGAAGTGTAGTAGTAAAGGAAGTCCCATCAGGGTTATGACTTATGACAGCATTTCATTTGTTTAGGAATAATAGATTTAAAAAGACTACAACGGGCTGTGTTTCGACAATCATTGACTTCGTTTTTTGGCTCTCCCGGTTAACTTTTTAAGTGGATCCTTCAATAGAATACTGCTATTGAACTGCTAGTTGTACTAATACCTAATACCGTTCTCATGTTTTCCGTGCTTAACAGAACGTTTCTATCTTTGTATAAAACATCTCCCGACCAAATAATGTATATGTATTTACGATTCTAGATGGGTACCTATTCCAAGGTTCCTATTTTGATTTTTTCAGTTTTCGTTAGTCGTTTCGTAACCCACATGTTCAATGAACCCACAGAATTAGATTCTATAAGATGATAAAACTTTAAATTTATTTTTTGTTTAAAGAACGCTGCCATCAACTCTTCAATCATTTCATTAATAATTATTCCCACGCTATATGTCACAGTCCACTTGATGGTGAGTGATTGATTTTGTTTTGAAAAACTACTAGCCAATTTAATCAGAGTGAGTACCTACCTAATTCTTATTTCATTGTTAAAATACAAATAGAATGAAAATGCAAGTTAAGCTATAGTTTTTGATTTTGAAATCAAATAGGTACAGTCGCCGCCTCCGAAAAGTGCACGACTTTCCATTGCCACAGTAATTTTTCTCATTTTTCGTTAATGTAAATCGGGTTTTGTTCTAAAATTGTTCAGTGATATGCAATAAGAAAATTGAAAATTTGTTTATTGGGTTTTGCCCAATAAACAAATTAATTTGGCAAATAAAAATAGAACCTGGAAGGTGGGTTTTGCTAATGCGCGATTTAATTAGTAGGACTAGATCTATAATCCACAACAAATTTAAGGAATTTCACCGAAACCGTTTTTTGGGTGTATTTTTTTTTTTTTTAACTGGCGGTCCTTTAGGGGTTACTTATCATAATGTAAGGCGCATGCCTTAAATTTCAACTAGTCTATAAATGGAAAACAGAAGAGTTGTGGTGATAACTATTGATACAAGTCTCAAACAAAATCATAGCAATTTGGAGATAGTACTCAAAATAAAATTCAAGTAAAGATAAATTAAAGCCATCTAAACTTTATGCATCTGGATCTTTATAACATGCATCTGAATCTAGAAATCTAGTAGTTGAACATGAAATATCCTTCAGGAAGGTTCGCATGAGAAGAAAGTCATCGCTTGGTGTGGTTTCGCAGTTAATTTCGTCATTAGTCCATACTTTTTCGAGGAAATACAGAATGGCGGTAAAAACATATTTCAAAATATTTTGCCCTATGTAAAATGGTATTTACGAACCCTGAACCCCCTGAAGTCTGGCCTATGAAATATATCACTTATTTTATTGATAGCCTTGTATATGGTAGAAGTTGGTAGAAGTACCTAGTACCCAATCAACGGAATCACTATCATCCGGATGTCGTAAACCTTACTACAAACAAAATGATTTTCCACCGTTAGCGTTTATATTTGAACTCCACCATTCTCGCACAAGCTAACATCAGTATCAGTAGAGAATGCTCTGCATACCCATTAAACAGTAATAATGAGCAATAATAAACGTTAGGAAGTGGAGGTTGTAAATTGTAAACAAAACAACAAAGGACTGGCTTTTTATTGATTTGATCTCGTTCAAAGCTCTATTCGCTGTAACGTGGCGCCAATGGGGGACAATGAGTAACTAAATCAGTACAGTCCACACAAACAAATAATACCTACATGTGCATTTTTTTAACGCTCGCGTAATTTAATAATAATTAAATATGGTGATATAATATATAGTGATTGGAAATCAGTGCCTCGAAATGTCTGTGATTGTCTAAATATTTGCTATAATCAAATTGCTACTGGGTGAAATATTAAGTAACGTTTTGTAATGATTAGAATGTTTTTCATTACGTATAGGTACTTACGATAGTGTTAATTATTAACAGTCTTTAATTTAGGAGGCGTTTGGTAACACATTAGATAACGCATGGATTACATATATTGGTGGTAGATAAAATCGAAAATATGAAGCTACTGCTTCATAACAAAAAAAATATGGCAAACACCCAAACTAACAACCTACCAAAAAAAGAGTACCTATTTTTTTAATAATTAAAGTAGCTACGATAGCGGTAGTGATATAGGGATTAGTGGTGAGCTATTTTTTGTATGGAAGAAGTTTCATTATATTTTTATATTAATTGCAATAATTATGTTATGAAGTGTTTTAAGGAATATATAACCAACATTAGTAAATAAATGGGTTGTGTGTTGAATTTAGGATTGCGCACCAATATTTGCGCTGCATAATAGGTACATTCAATTTGAACATACATAAGTTAAAAACTAGGAATAACATAAAAATATATAAAAGTTCAAATATCTCAAAACCAGTTTTTCGCAGTTAGGACTTTTTCCTTAAGTCGGCAGTATTATGCCGACCTATATTTGAACTTTTATATATTTTTATATATATATTTTTGTTATTCCTAGTTTTTAACTTAGTATGTTCAAATTGGATGTGCAGATATAAACATTTTATATGTATTAACTTGTGTTAACGAATTTGGAAATACTGAGAGAATTTTGATTTTAAAGCAGATTGGACGATTTTTTTTATTAATATTGAGATTTTCAAGAAAAGTAGATATGACTCAAAATTAAGGGCAAACCAACAAAGAATACTTACATTCGTATGAACATGTTTAATGTATGAACTAATTTAAACTAATTTACTAATTACTAATAATAATTACTAATAAAAAAAACCTAATTTAAACAACAAACGGAATAAAACTATTATTTGAATTATCCTACCTATGATATTTGCAACGCCAAGCAGCAAATAAAACAAAAAATAGTGTCGAAAAAAAAAACAAACAGTAAACAAATTGAATTTTAGTATCAAATGTGATTTCGTAAAAACCAGAGAAATTAAAATTAAATTTACGCGGGCGTGTCGATTGCAATCGGTAAATTTTGCCAAAAAAGGAGACGATTTACAGGCATGATGGCTGTCAATTTTGCCAAAAGTTCATCTTTTCTATCAAGTGCAACGCCTCTACATTGACACCGCAAAGAAGCCTTTTTCACATCTTTTTTTTTACTCCAAAAGTCGAGCTCAAGAAAGTTACCATGCGTTGTATTTTATCCTCTTTGACGTCTATTTCTCCCGAAATACTTTTGTCGGTTTTTATTTGAGCAAGTTACCCTTACTGTTTTCCGTTTTAAAGATTTAGTGCCTCGTTCAAAGCACACCCAAACGTGTCGCGTCCTCTTTGCAGCTTATATTTTGAAGTAAAATCCAGCCTGTATTCTAAAACTGTATTGCGTAATCTGTTTTTGACCAATAAAATTATAGCAAGGGTATTCTTTGTCAAGTGTCAAGTACCCCCCCCCCCCAAATCGCAATTTTTCAGATAAAAAGGCCTAACCCGGCTTAAAGTTGTCATTGAAGCAGTTACTTTACAATGCCGTGTGGCGTTTCTTGTAGCGATTATCGTGCCAAAGATGTGGTCTCTACAATTGGGTACATTTTTTGCCCGTTATCCAAAATGCATTTGGACTTGTAGAAGATTAGATTTTTGGATAATATGGACAATTTTAAGACGATTTTATCTACTGCCGATAAAGGCATAAACCGCATAAAATACAAATTCATGTAATTAAATGGGACTGGTCATATTGCGCGGTCCAGCACTGGCGTGCTCGGGCATGATCGGCCAATCGCCAGGTGAAACCAAAGTTATTCACTTTGGGTGGAACCAACCAAATTTGATATTTCGTGCCGAATTGCCAGAAGCATTCAAGAGTTAGGTCTTGCAAGGTTCGCGGAGTGAATTTTTAGCAAAATGATTGATATTGAACTAATAATTTCTTTAGTTTTTGACCGCAAACTACTATGACGTCTCATAAAAGTTTATCATAACAGGGACGTGGCAAGAAAACTTTGGCGCGTGGTGGCAGAAGAATAAAACTTAAAAGGGTTTCTGTCTACTAAAAACTAAAAAAAAAAACATCCATTTTGTAATGAAAACTGATGCAATATTGGTTGTTTTACGTGTGCTGTATGACCACGAAATCGGCCGTATACGCCAGTGCCGAAATCGGATACAGTGACCGTACCCTTTATACGAGGCTTGCAATTACACTCCCAACTGCTGTCAAACGCCGACTGATGACTTATGTGATGACTACGGGAAACAGGAAGCATCCAGAGTCCCGAGACGCTTCGTTTCGTACAGGTGCGAAGTCCGTCCAATATGGCGGTTGTTTCTATTGTCCCCTGTTTCAATTGTTCGGTGACCTTACATAGTTTTTTAAATTTAAATCCAGTTGGAATCTCAAATTAATAATAGTCCCAGTCGTCGTCTTACAGGAAGATGTTAATTCATGGATATGCAAATAATTTAGCGTCAATATTAAATATAAAATTAAGTCAAATAAATATGTATTATCAGACTACATTAATCGGTGCGGAATAACAATATATCCGGATGAGATAACTGCCATTTTATATTACGTAAGTTGTACGTACGTGATCAGTTTTGAATGTGCAGTAGGTACTTAAATTATGTCTGATAAGATACTTATATGTAATTAATTACTTGAAGTCAATTGAATAAATAAATGGAGCCAATATTAAAAATAAATATTACCTCAATTTTTTATTCTGTAAATAACAAATAAGTTTAATAAGTCGTTTCAGTTTATTCACGATAATATTCGATATAGTCCCATTTTTGGTAGGAACATATAACCATTATTTGTGCAACAAATTTATATCTTGTGACTCAGCTGGTCTGGCCCATGCTTATATATATATATATATATATATATATATATATATATATATATATATATATATATATATATATATATATATATATATATATATATATATATATATATATATATATATATATATATATATATATATATATATATATATATATATATATATATATATATATATATATATATATATATATATATATATATATATATTTATATATATATACATATATATATATATTGGAAAGGAATTACCGTTTTTTGAGTGGCATATTAGGATTAATGATTAATTAATTAAGAAACTTCAAAGATTGCCGACTTCCGGTTTCGCTCGAAAAGCACGAAAAGCAATATTTTTAAATGGCCATCCATAATTTGAGTAGCGAAAAAAATTCCAATTTTTTTTTTCAACGCAGAATTGTTGCGACGTCTCGTTCAATCTATTCAATAAGTAGAAGAAGAAAAATCTTTATTTAAATAGGTAATCCTAATCATACTAACAACATAATATATAAATTACAGCGAAACAAAAAAAGTATCTTACAATTATTACTAAAATAAATTACTTTACAACGTAAATAAATTACTTTACAACTTAAAAAAAAGATATAAAAACAACATAAAAAGCTATTTTATAGTCTAAGCAATGGGGGCAAAAGGTCGGAAAGAAACGGAAATTTGGTGGAATGGTAGACACAGGTCCCCTGTAAACCTGAGTTTGCGAACTCGGGGGTTGTTGCTCTAGGGGTGGGGGGAAGAAAACGCTGCGTCGCCGCGCTTTTCGGGAAATAGCACCGTTGTGGTAAGTGTATCGAAAAAAATCGTTCTATCGTTCAAATGAAATATGTAGAGAACAAAATTATGCACAATTCTGGTCTTGTAGGCTTCTTTTTTTAAACTGCATATAAGCACAACGCATAACCATAAAAGCAGCAGCATGAAATACCATTGTTTCTCCATTTTTTTAATTTTAATAAACGAATATTCGTTGTTCATACAACGGCAATCAATAGAGGATAATCCTCCGTTGATTGAAGGACCTAAACGGTCCAGCCCAATTCTAACCGTAAAAATACATTTGATCGAAAATACAAACTGTTTTACATTTATTTTGGATAATCTTTTTCACCTGTTTTATAGGAAAAAACCTTTAAAATTGAACACCTATTTGTCGATTGTTTTAAATTGTTTATTTAGAAACAAATCAAACTGTAATTCAAAGTAATTCTTCAAAGTAAGTGTATCAATCAAATTATTTTAATAAAAAAATGAAAATTACCTAATTAAAAATAAATTTTAAATAGTTTGCACCATGCCGCAATTCTCCGCGTTGAAAGAAAAATGTTTTTTATTTCTCTACCAAAAATATGTATGGCACCTGAGTCGAACGTATTTTGACACGTTTTTTGGATGTAGAATCCCAATGCAAAAATCTACGGGGTGCTTTTCTTTTTCAACGAAATGAAGTAGGCCATATTCGATATTTAAGTACCTTGATTGGAAATTAAGCCTAGTATGAACACCTTAAATTTCAAAAAAATCCAGTAATTACTTTTCAATATATAATCTTGGCGCAACCTACTGACGCACCCGGTAGCATGTAGGTCTGAAATAAGAAATAATATTATACATACAATATTCCACGGAATAAATCAAAATCAAATAATTAAAAAGCAAGTTGCATAGTTAGGAGGTAGGTATATGTAGTGTTGGTATTTGTTAATTTAAGCACTAGGGGAACTATTTTTGTCGCTAGTTAATTTCAATTTTAATTAGGTTTTTAACAATTTGATTATAGATTTAGCTAGATTTCGCCGACTTACCAACATTTCTTATAGGCAGTTGATTATTTAAAACTCAGATTCCATAACAGTGTTACTGCGTACAGATGGTAGTGGAGTGAAGTGACGTATAAATATGAATGTGTTAATTTAATTATACCGATTTTAATTACATAATGTAAAACGGTGTGACAATGAGTGACAGTGCAGATGATCTCTCCAAATCGGAGGAATTGTCATTTAATAAGAGCGTTAATGATTTTGGAAGTCCCAATTTTACGGATACCTACAATGCATGGCGTAAGTTATTCAAAAATCATATTTTTAGAATTGTTGCCGGTTTTGTATCGAGTACATTTGTATACAGAGTGTTTCTAAATTAATGCGAAATAGTTTAAGAGATGAATTTTCAGCAAACATTAAGAGGATCTTTCATATATTTTTCCCAAAAACCCTCCAAGTTCCAGCCCTGTAAAGTTGTAGTAAAAAATGGTTTTTTTATTTATTTTCTCCCCTATGGAAGAATTTATAAGAATGAAATCTGGCGGACAACTTGCACTAATAATAGCTTTAAAATCGATACTAGCAAATCTGTGCACGGAAAACTTCACCCTGTGGAGAGCTGTGTTAATTATTAAGAATTTATATATCGAATGAAATGTAGACAAAACTATGAGTTTAAAAAAAATCAACACGCTAGGACTTATGGTTTTCGAGAAATCGAATTATCAATGCGTTTGCAGCGAAGAACAAAATAATGCATTTAAAACACTATACCTGAATTTTAAATTTCCACATCAGATGTATCACATAAATATCGTATATCTACTACTCCTATTATCTACATACCATTTTTTAAATTTATTTTAGCAACTCTTTTGCACAGTCACCCACCCACATTTTTTTGACAACTAGACTATAATTACAACACCTCGGGACAGCACAGGTTGGCACTGTTTTAAAAAATTCTAGCACATATAATAATAAATACACGTATCCACCTCTGTGTATACCTACACAAAACGCAAAATCTTGTCAATTGTCAATTTCAAATTGATAACAACAGTAGGTAGGTTTTTACATTCAACTGTAAAAATCGCGCCTAAAATCATATTGGTGGCGAGAAATACGTCATGTGAGATGCATGCGCACGACTGACCAATTTTGGTTCGGCAACCCGACATACCATTGTCTTTATATCATGGTTGTTAATCATGAAAATAGTTTAAATGTTTTGTTGTTCGTCCATGAAAATCGGCATCGACGATGCGAGGAATTGCGGGTGAATATGGAATTTCAAATTTTCCTGAATCCCTTTGCAAGTTGATGAAATTTAACAGTTATTGACAACAATATTAAAAACATTCCCTGAATTCGAATTTATGGACCGACGCTTACTTCGCGAGTTATAATATTTTTACAAATTTTCTGGGCTCCCTACGACCCCCTGAATCCCCTTGCAAGTCGATGAAATTTGGCACAGATGTTGTTAACAATATTATTTTGGCGATTTTGGAGGGTCAGTACTTCTCCGAAAAATTGAGGACTGTAGCCAGATTAATATTTTTTGCCTCTTATAAATTACTTTCTAAATTGTGAGAAATATATTTTTGTTATTTAAGAATTGTTTCACCCTTTACATAATAAGTTAAAAAAATTACAACATCTATAATATTTATGTGACCATTAATACTCGTACTTATTATTGAAATATGGATAATATTTAACATATTTAATTTAGTTCATGACCTTAATATCGTTGTTATTACGTGTACTTATATGTGAATTGATTAGTTTTGCCGTTTATTTAAAAATAGCACTGTGCAATGTAGTGAAATTTTCAAGAATGTGATTTTTGTAACGATGGATTTTTTGGTGGCTGCAATAATTGGAGCAGGAAATAAACGGTTTTTGTGTTTTCGTAATATTTTTGGACTGGTAATTTAGTGGAATATCCATTTAAAATGAGTTTATACAAGACCGCAATCCAAAACATGCATTTGATCAATGTATACAGTAAGTTACAATATTCTACACGTTTGGCACTTATACCGAAATAATTTATTTTATTCTAGTTTAATTTTGAAGAGTGAGTTATTGCAAAAGCATTTTTCAATAATTTATGCATTTTTTACAACTTATTTTTTTTGCTATTACAGATATTATTTGAGCGCAGTTTAGTTTTGGTCTTTTGTTTATAAAACTGTTTAGGTAGCGCCAACGATAGTAAGAAAACGATAGTAAGGTCATTGAAAACCGTGATGTGCACTGATGTGCAAATCCCTTTTTTTTCTGATGTCTCAGTTCAACTAATTTAAACACGTTTTTATTATGGACCTAATGTTTATACCTAATAGTGATGGCAATTAAACATATAACTTAAAATAAAAAAATAGAGTGCCGCAAATAAAGCCATGTAGGGTAAAATGGGACAATATTATTATAAAATGGAAATTTTATAATAATATCTAGGTTCTTTTAAATTGCGTCTCATTTTACTTTTAAATAAATATGTATTCTTATTAATAACTATATAAAATATACAAATTTACTGCATGAAAACATGAAACTAAAAAAAAGAAGTTTTAACACAGGACAATGCGTTACAAAGTCGGATATTTTCCGGCCACCTCTGAAAATTATGGGCCGGTTCAAAATTATTTTTTTCAGCTTTTTTTTGCTTTCAGTTATCACAGTATTGCAAACTATAAGCAAAAAACCAATGTAATGCTACCTATGCTAGAAAAATATTTTCAAATGAATTTTTGATATACTTTAAATGGATCGAATTTTGTGCCTTTGGGTGTATTATATTACCTGTAAACTAGTTGCTGAGTGGACGTTGTAGCCTCAAAATTAAGGGTTTTGGTAAAAAAAAAAACAATCGCATTTTTTCGGATCATAAAAATTTTTCAATTCCACATGTACAGTGCCGTTCAATTGAAAGTAAACGACTCTTATGAGAAATTCTGGAAATTTTCCCATTGTGAAGCAGGCTTTTGTAAACAGATCACATTCAACATTATTTTAGGTTGAAGTATCTGTCAGTTATGGGGTGACAGCATTTTATATACAGTATTTATTAAGAGCCCGTGTTCACAGAAATGCTCCGTGAGGTAAAACTAACACTTATACTTAAACTAACTTATACTGACTGTATAAGGCGGTACACGCACGCGCTTGTGTAAATTCCTGTAAGGCGGCAGCACCTCCTGGTGAAAAATTGTGTCCAAATCTTATCTTCTTTTAAAAAACGCCATTAAATAATGGCTTAAAATTAAGAAAAGATATTTGGGGTTTGCAATGTTGAAAGTCTGATCTAAACACTATGGTTTTGAAAAAAAACCATTAATTAATTACGAGAGTTATTCAGTTTTAAAGATGGGGTTCTTTAAGATGTTTATATTTATAATTCAGTGTAGAAATAAATGAGAATAAATATGCATGATGTTTAAAGCATACCTTTTTCTATTCGCAGTTAAAATTTGATGCTTTTGTATCAAGTGATAGAAGACTTACATTAGTTGAAAACATACCCTACTTATCGCGCTCTGAAAAGCGCTCTTAAGGAAAATCTATATGGTAAGGACGTCTCTTGTAAAAAAATCCATTAAATTAACAAACTAACTGAGAACTTAAGAAAATTACTATGAATTAATATTTGGTCCAAGCACCATTCGCGTTTATAACTTTTTGAAGCCTATTTCTCATAGACAATATTAGTGTCCTGGTGTAATCCCCGCCAATATTTTCCCAGACATTTTCAATCGCCAACCACAGTTCTTCTACGTTCGCTGGTCGGAAATTTCTGCTATACATACATGTCTTTTTCCATTTGTGCCCATACATTTTCTATCGGATTTAAATCCGGCGACTTAGAGGGCCAAGGCAGAGTGGTAATATGGTTTGTATTCAGCCATTCAGTAACAACTCGTGATTTGTGAATAGAGGAATTATCCTGAAATATAAATTTAATTGAAATATGGAAAAAGGAAAGAGGAAATAAAAATATTTTCCTGCTGGAAAGTGAAGTTCTCGGGATATAAAATGGAAACGGAAGGTAACATAACATATTCCAAAATGCGAGCGTAGCTTTGACCAGTAAGACGCTCTCTAATTCTCCAAGTAACACCTGCTCCTTGGCAACATATCCATGCCCACACGTTGATAGAGAAGCGACCACTACGAGCTGTAGGATTTATATAGCGCTCTTCATATCGGCAATTTCTTGGGCGGTATACACGCACAGAGCCATCA
This sequence comes from Tetropium fuscum, assembly GCA_964058915.1. NCBI lineage: Eukaryota > Metazoa > Arthropoda > Insecta > Coleoptera > Cerambycidae > Tetropium > Tetropium fuscum. Next base: position 17,740 of record CAXKVY010002588.1, read on the forward strand.
TAGCTGGATTGAAAAACTTTTTCGTGTGAAAAAATTGTGTTGTCCCAAAAGTCCTGTGGCACACCGACAAATTGGTTGGCAAAGTTTAACCTCTGCTCCTTATGCAGTGGCAACAGAGCAACTTCAGATGCTCTAATACGACGTCTTGCGGTTTCCACCGAAGCAGGAAAATTTGTTAAGAAGCAGGCAGTCACTGCTGTATCAAAAGGATTCTGTCGGAGGTGGTCAAGGACGAGTTCGTCTTCCTCCATAGTACTGAATTTCTGACGGCCCCCTCTATGGACGTACTCAACGGTTCCTTCTGCATTCCATTTTTGCTTAATTTTGTAAATGCAACCTTTACTCACATTCAAAGTATCTGCAACTGCTTGCATTGACCAGCCGTTCTGCAGTAACATCACAGCTCTCATTTTTTGCGGTTCAGTTAAGCGCGGCATAATAATAATAATTATTATTATAAGGAAAACTTCAAAATATAGAATAATTATTAGTAAACTGACAAATAAAATTGACAATCAAGTTTTGATTACCTGAAAGCCTGTTTCACATTAATTAAAAAAATCGTTTACTTTCAATTGAACGGCACTGTACGTGTATCGTCTTGACAATATTTTCGTTTTTTTTTGAATAATTTAGGAATAGGGGGCGGTTTTTTTAAGGGTGGAAAATATGGAGTACATTTTAAATCATGTTCATGAAAGAACCTTTATTCTAAGATGTGAATCCATAAAATGCAAATAAAAAGCACAAGTCGGGCATATGTCACTTTTGAAGTTAGGGGTAAGATGAGCTTAATTCCATATTATCATGAAAATCGATGGTTTGGATTATAACGTTTGGATTATAACGAGACAGTTATAATCAGGTTTCTGCCCCCCAAAACATGGATATACACTCAAAAATGATCTCGCTACGAAAACTAAAACGGAATTGATAGTCCAAAATAACATTATGTCCCAAACTATATTTTGCGCGACTGTACAGAAGTTAAAAGTGACTGATCCGATGGGCTGCCGCTCTGAATATGGTACTTAGCTCCCCTACTAACACGACGAAAAAGAGAATTCTTATGAAGTTAGGTTCTAATACGCCGGACTATTATAACATCAGCTATCTGCCAGTGAAAGTCCCGTCAAAATCGGTCCAGCCGTTTAGGTCGCATCGATTAGCTGGAATAAACGGACAGACAGATAGACATAAGATTTGTTATAAGAATCTACCGTATATACTCTCAAATGCATTTAGTAAAAAGCTGTTATTTTGACGTTATTTTGACGTACAAACATAGGATATACCAAAAATTAGTTTGCAGATATCCGTCATGGCGCTGAGATCTTAATTTTAATTTCCAATAGTTGTAGGTTAATTATTTGTATGTCAGAAGTTAATAAAACGTGATATCTACTTTTAACTATATAAAAATTAACATAATGCTAAAATTGTGTGTGATTGCTTCTCAAGATTATTATGGCACGAGTCTACCACCGCTCTGAATTATATAAAAGCAAGTATCCTGACAATTAAGAATTAATTATGACGTTATTTAGTTATACCATTATAAAGCATTACATAATATTTACCATTACATAGGTAAATGTACATATTTACACAAATGTACATATCTACACGTCCATATATGCTGAATACGGTTAGTTTTTCGAATTTGAGGAACACAGAAATACAGGATAAAATTACTCAATTATGTTAAGAAAAAGGCTTTCTAATTTCTTAGAATCCGATGGTGCTAATAATGGAAAACTGGATTTTTCAACATTTTGTGAAATATTATCGCAGGAAGAAATATATCATAAATACGTTTATAGTTTTATAACAGCTTTAGACTAAATAGTGTTTTATATTTGAATTAATCATCATACAAATTTGGCAGAATCTATCTATTGCGATCAAACCCTACCCAATAGATGACGTCTGAAAAATTTGTAGGATGATTAATTCAAATCTAATAACACTATTTAATCTAAACCTGGTACAAAACTATAAATAATAGTTTTTTTCGATAGTATACGAATATTTCACCGTAAGTCACAACCTGTAACAGCATCAGACAGTTTAATTATTCCTACTATTCCGGTGCAAATTTCGCCGCTTTGGCATACAAAAAATTGAGCTTCTTTTATTCCCTGAGCTTGTCATTGTGTGAAGTTTAATTATTTTGGTTTGCTTTTATAATAAACTGGAAATGTACCCGTTTTTAGCTATCTTGGCGTGTGTATGCATCAATTTACGCGTTACGTTTGTTGTTTTCGGTAAATTTCTAGGAGCATCATCACGCGACGTAACTACGTTGATCCAATAAACGACTGACGTCTCATAGAGTACCTACAATACCATTTCTGCCATGTTAACCACTAACGTATGTCTTCCTTAGATTTTTCGGAAACAGTGTCAAGTGTCAGTAAAAATGTTTGGAAACAATTTATTATTGTAAAAGTCAAAAGAGTCACTTTGACAGTTCTACATATTAATATATTTCCAATAATGTCTAACTGTACTATTGAAAAGCATAGCCGACAACTCATAATAAACCTCCTAGAAATACTTCAAGAGCGAAAAAGAAAATAATGGACCCTTGCTACCATTCTTCCGTCTCTTCCGATCGTCCGTCCATCAGAGAGTTGCTGATGCCTTAAAAATAAGTTTAAGAAGCATACCCCGTATAAAGGAAGGATCTACATCTGGTAAACCTTTTAGTACTCCAGGGCAAGCAACAGACGTAAGTTGAAAGCGAATGGTGTTCATGATTGAGTTAAATCAGAAATTCGTAATATGATGTATGCTATGATACTATGAAAGAAGAGAATATATTACAATTAAAACAGTTAAAGAAATAGTGAAGCAATAGGATATCTTAAATGTTTCGAATACGAGTCTGTGGCGTATTTTAAAGAATATTGGCTTTTCTTTTACAGGGGAGGAAAATAACAGGCGTTTCCTTTGTAGCAACCTTACGTCGCAAGTAAGAGAATAGCTTTTTTACGAGAATATAAGAGGATATCCGACGAAATTAAAAGCGGATATCCGACGCAATTTGTGTACCTTGACGAAACATGGATTTTTGCAAACGGAGGATTTAAAAGAACGTAGCAAGATAACTAGATAACAGTGTAAAAAGTTGTAAAACAGGCCACACAGGAAATGGTAGGCGTTTTGTTGTGCTACATGCTGGAACAAAATGGATTCATACAAAATGCTTCATTACTTTTTTCTACGTCAAAGTCGGCGGACTACCACTATTCAATGGACCAAAATTCTTTTAAGAAGTGGATCTCTGAAAAACATTCCAAATTTTACTAAGCCCTCGGTAATGCATAATACGTCCTACCATTAATTTTTGGAAGAGCCAATTTCTACTGCTTCCTGGAATAAAACAAGACTAAAAGAGTGGCCTGGTCTGAAAATTGAACTTTTAATTTTATGCAACCAGCATAAACAGATATGCCATAGATGCATTTCTAAGAAAAACGTATTAAGTATCAAGTATTAAGATTGCCACCTTACCATTTCCAATAGAATGAGTCTGAGGCATTAATAAAGATTATTATGATCGTATTGCTGAAGTTTACGTAGACAAACAAGTTTTAGAGATGTGGCAAAAGGCTTTGGATCAAATTACTCAAGATATTTGGGTAAATTGTGTTAAACATGTAGAAGACATTGTAAACAAAGATTGGGAACGTGAAGTGCGTTACGATGAGGTTGAACCGTCAATTATCAATGTTGGTCCTTATCAAATTTTGGGCCCTTATCAAGATCTTATCAATTTTAGTCCTGCATCTTCTTCATCCTTCAGATTTTTTTTATCAAATCTACCTTCAGAAGAAGGGGCATTCTCGAAACTCCGGGAATATTTTGATTGGGTGTAACTGCACTTTTTGGAGAGACGAGACGCAATGAATATCCCCCATAAAGTGAAAGATGCTATTTTTATCGTATTTGATAATTCAAATACGAACTGAGAGAAGACAACCAGCAACTTCGACCACATATCTTCTGCCATATGGGATTTGATCAACTTTTCATTTGTGTATTGTTTACGACAATTGTCATAATTCCTAATACACGTCTTCCGCTTGAAAACAACTCCTTTTCCATATTTCCTTTTCAAACTGTCCCGAAATAATTTTATTATATATATTTATGATTTCATGTATTTAATTTTTCTACGTAAACGTTGTTACCGGAATAGCTGAATAGCTTTTTATCAAATCTACCTTCAGAAGAAGGGGCATTCTCGAAACTCCGGGAATATTTTGATTGGGTGTAACTGCACTTTTTGGAGAGACGAGACGCAATGAATATCCCCCATAAAGTGAAAGATGCTATTTTTATCGTACTTGATAATTCAAATACGAACTGAGAGAAGACAACCAGCAACTTCGACCATATCTCTTCTGCCATATGGGATATGATCAACTTTTCATTTGTGTATTGTTTACGACAATTGTCATAATTCCTAATACACGTCTTCCGCTTGAAAACAACTCCTTTTCCATATTTCCTTTTCAAACTGTCCCGAAATAATTGTATCATATATATTTATGATTTCATGTATTTTATTTTTCTACGTAAACGTTGTTACCAGAATAGCTGAGGTGTTGTAATGAAAAAAAAAAAAATACTTTTATAACTGTTAGCTTAATAGCTTTTTTCATTTTCCCGAAAAAATTAAAGGTGACAAAGTTCAGATTCAGGTTCAGCGCGTTCTTGAAAACAGTATAATAAGCTACTAAAAAAGGTCGTTTGTGCTATGTGTCACCGTATGACTTATAGTCCAGTCATACGGTGACGTATTTCCTGTATTTTTTTAAGACTCGGGTATTATATACCTTTTTGTACTTTCTGTATATTTTCATTGTCTATCATTTTAAGAGTGAGAGTATTTTTTGAGCGGTCCGACATAATTAGTAGTCTTAAATAATTCAATAGGCAAACAGTTGTATTATGCCATATATTTCTTCTTGCAGATGAGATGCTCGAGGCAGAAAGCCATGGTGTTGCCGGAAGGGTGGCCGACCTCGAACGCAAAGTCCTGGAACAAGGAGATGAACTGGTGTGCCTTAAGGCCACCCTAGCGGAGGCGCTTCGGCGTCTCAACACCCTAGAAGGAATGCGCCTCAGCAACATACCGTCCGCGACAACCACCCCCATTCGTATCAACGGCACTGCTAAAGACCCCTTAAGACAAAGGCCTAACAGTTACTCGGCATCCAAAGTAGAGTCACAAAGAAGAGTGTTCACAGGGTCGTCTTTGCCACAGAGGAGAGCAGTCCACTACCAGTCAACCGGAAGCTTGCACAGTGACAGTCAGAGTTCCAGTAGCGTTAGTCCCATTCCGTCCCCTTCGCCCAGAGCGACGCCTATGCCTTTAAACGGGAGAAGGCCCCCTACAATTACCAACTCCAGCCCCGTTGTCAATAATAATTCTTTGCACAAACGCTGGAGCTCCACTGGGGATTTTAACCACAGCAATATGGTGACGCAAAGTGGCATGCAATCAAAGTAAGTTAACATTCAACAATCTTAGGAATATTAACAATTTGACAATGTGTTGCTTGACAAGTTTCTCAAATATATTTAATATTTCGTGGGGAATAATACTTCTTTCTGAAGACAGCATAGAGAGGGAAATGGAAAAACCCATTTCTACAACAATAATTAAGAAATTAAGAATATTATATTATAATATAGTCCAGTCTGTGTATGAAAAATTAATAGACCACGCAAAAATTTCTTACGGGTATTTGAATGTTGTACGACATAACGACACGGGGAAGGATTGGTAAATGATAAATACGTACAGACGTACAGCCAGATTTGCCCTTTTATAAACAACGACCTGTCGGAAAAATCTATTTTTGGGCTGTAGAATTTTCCCATTACGTTTACAGAAAAGTTGTATTAAGGAAAGTTGTAGGTATTAAAAAGACCTTTAACTTAATTATTTATGCAGAAAAAATTAAGCTTTTACGTTGTCTTAGAAGCCGAGAAATTTTAAAATTTTAATGAAGGATCCAATTTGAAGGTTCTAACTGCCAGTTCCATAAATATGAACAAAAGCACCCTTTTCGAAAAGTGAACTTTTAGAAAAAGTAGACTTTTAACAGCCAGTTCCATAACAGCCAGTTCCATAAATATGAACAAAAACGTCCTTTTAGAAAAGTGAACTTTTTGCAAAAGTAGACTTTTAATTCTCTGTAAAGCCGACTCTGTTCCAAAAAGTGGAATGCATCTCCCATTAGGAAAAGTTTCAATTTGTGAATATTTATTGTGTTTGCGGGCCTGAAAGTTACGTGTGAAGTTAGTTAAGAGGCACAATGAGTGACAATTATGACAATTTTATGTAATCATAACCTAACATTTTCGAAGTTTTGTGATGGAAATTTAAATAAATTTTGTTGGTTTGTAAACATTGTGGTTAATGGCGTTATTGTATATTTTGTATTGTATTATTAAAGTGTTGGTATATAATAAATAATGAATGAAAGCGATGAGAATAAGAAACCCAAAAAACACACGAAAAAAGCCACTTTCTCGAAAGAGGATGAGATTAAACTACTGAATGCAGAGAAAAGTTATCGAAAATAAAGATACCCATAAAGGAACAATGGGGAATAGGGAATATTCTTGTGAATATGAAGTTTTATTATTTTTTTTGATAAGGCTGGGGGGCGAAATCTAAAATGCTGGAAAAATTGGAGTCGTGGTCTATATATTTTTTCTCTTCTCAACACCATTATGTTTTATAGTTTTCTTCCTTACTTTCTGAGGATGAACTTGAACTAGAATCCAGTAACTGATACATTGTACTTCAAACACACCACTATTTCCCAGAACACAAACAGTTTTATAAATAACAATGAACGCAGACTGGCAGTCTATGCTGACAGTAAAAAAATAATTTGTAGGTTAGGTTTACAGTAAAGTCGACTTTTTCTCCTCAAAAGGGCCAAAATCGAGACTTTACCAAAAAGGAAGCTTTTTAGTAAAAGTGCCTTTAAAATTCGATTATAGAACACCCTCTAGAACTTAAAGGAGACTTTTGATATTAAAGGAAGCTTTACGTCGATTATGGAACTGGCTGTTATCCACGTAAAGCTTCCTGTAATATTAAAAGTCTCCTTTAAGTTCTAAAGCGTGTTCCATAATCGAATTTTAAAGGCACTTTTACTGAAAAGCTTCCTTTTTGGTAAAGTCTCGATTTTGGCCCTTTTGAGGGGCAAAAGTCGACTTTATTGTAAACTTAACCTACAAATTTATTTTTTACTGTCATGATCTGGGAAATAGTGGTTGTTTGGGCTTGGTGTGTTTGAAATACAATTTATCGTTTACTGAATTCTAGTTCAAGTTCTTCCTCTTGAAGAAGACACAACGGTGTTAAGAAGAGAAAAAATATATAGGCCACGATTGCGATGTTTTCATCAAAAAGACGCGACGACAGAATATTTCCAAATTTCCATCGTTTTTGCATCCTCCCCTCCAGCCTTGTCCTCAGATAAAAATAAAACTTTAATCATACTCCGCATTCGTTACTTTATTGGTCACTTTATTTTCGATAACTTTTCTCTGCAAGTGCATTCAGTAATTTAATCTCATCCTCTTTCAGGAAAGTGGCTTT
>CAXKVY010002589.1:0-47174 GCA_964058915.1 Tetropium fuscum
ATCAAGCGACTTGATGTAATTTTTATTTCTATATTTGTCACAATATTTCCCTATTTTTAAACTATTTTTGCTTTGGTTATGTTTTGGTGGAAATAAAAAAAAAAAAAACTATTACAATCAGTAAAATAAAAATAATTTATTAGAGCAGAAGATAACTTACATGGTCATGTCCATGGCCGTTTCCAGTTGCAACAGCAGCTACGACGATAAAAGCTGTAAATAATATCTGGAAAATGTAAATTAATAATAAAAAGTACATAGTAATTATGATAATGTAACTCCCGTGAATGGTATTTGTAAAACCTATACCCATTAAGATGTTACCCTCATTGCCTTATAATTTCGTTGCGCGGAAACAGATCATTGGTTATTGGCCTGGTGGAGCCTGGTGGAGTTGTCCAACTCAATTTACATATTTTTTTAATAAAACTACAATTATTTTGTCTTTGGGGAACGCGTTGTTGATTAGCTGTGCTAATACCATCGAACGTTTTGGGGTAAAGTGGGGTGGACAATAGTTATTGAAATAGAAGTAATACAGTTATTCCTTAATTTAGTGCATTATTTTGATGAGTTTTATGTTAAAATTGATTAGTTATTAGTATTCTATCAAAACATAACAACTTGTTGTACTTGTACTTGTAATAGTGACGATTTTAGCTTGCTGTAAGAAAAGTTATACTGCCCCGATCTCCCATTGCGGCAATTGTGGGTATCCTTTGAAAAATTTTTATGTCTCATATTTCTGTTGCAAACAATAATGAAATATGTCTGTTTATGGCGTTAAGTCAGGCAATTGATAGTATACATGACAATCTATGACTCAGCTATCTAGCTCACATAACTGGGCCTTATATCTAGAAAATAGCACTAAAACTACTGTCATGAATGACTCTAAATATAAAACAAAAATATCCCACCTAGGGGTACCACAAGACTCAATTTTGGGACCTATTTTTATTTTATATAATTTTTTTCTTATGGTAGCTTATTTTTTATACCTTTTAATGTCACTCCACATCTCCTCAAATATCGCAAAATCTGTTAAAAATACCGAAAATATTAAGTAGGAGCCATGAAACTTTTTTAGAATGATCACATAACTATAGCAATTCAGCAAGGAGAAGACACAGATACATGGTCTGTCAATTGACAAAATAAAATGCACTTTTTATATGGGGTGTTTACTAAGGAAAGGGCCATACTTAAGGAATAACTTCCTTGGATGAAAATACGGTGATTTAAGTCAATAACTTACCTTAGTAAAATTTTGTTTTACTTTTAGGTTTAAATGCTTATTTTTTTATTGTGTTATTTTTAAATGTATAAGTATCTCTCATGTTATCATATTTGTCTGTTTGGTTTCATGTGTTTTACGTTTTCAGTTGTTATAAGAACCACATTGCTAACTGTAATAACTTTTAATTAATAAGTAATATATAAATTATCATAACGTATAATAATTTAAGTATGTAATATTTTTCAGTATAAAATATTATGTAAGTAGGTACCTAATTTAGACATAATTTTATCTAAAATATACTACTGTACTGTCAAAAGAAACGGGTATATTAACGATGAAAGTAAAGTAATAGTAAAACAATAATTTGACAAAGCCTTTTCAACCCAAGTTCAAATTCCGTAGCGTTACGTGCAATAGGCACAATAGACTTGAGACAAGGAGAAACTGCAGACAAATGAATGTGGGTGAATAACTTAACTGACCTTGAACATCGATGAAAACTCATAACCATAAACATATACTAAACACTTTTTTGTTTCGACAATAGTTTTCATACTTGTGACTCGGTTTATCGGTAAGACCTCGAAAATGCAAAGATCTGTTTCCTAAATGTTTTTGGACCTTTAATATCCCATTATTCTTCTGAATTTTAAAACTACGATATTTCTTTAAAGTCTTATATGGCAGACTATTTTTCCTTGGTAATTGGGATAATTTGCGAGCCCATTTATTTCACATTAGTAAATCTGATATCCAAATTTGCCACCAACTGAAGACTCATTTTACCAACACATTCTGAAAGCTGCGCCAATCCAATGCTTCCCATCCGACATATATGCAAAGCAAAGCAAAAACATATATACAAAGCTACATACATAAGCTTTGGATTGGCGCAAGAATTATTAAAAAATCTGTATTAATAAACTCGGAAATGTAAACGAAACATAATGAAATATGTAAGTATATATTTTCCAAAAGTGTTTCCATTTTTTTGTTTCTTACATATCGCTATCTTGGCCGATACCCAGCCACCTGGATTCGGATCTGGCATACAATACTTGATAATATCCATTTTGAAATTTAAAACCCGCGAGTTCAGGGTTCATTCAGGCATTATAGACGCGTCTTTTTGGATGCTACATTACTGACTATGTAAATACTTAGCACTGACCACTCATTCGTATAATCGACACTGCAAATGCAACCGCACAATCACATTTATCATTTTACCACACAACGTTTAAAAATTCACTTTTGGTACAATATTCGATTAGATTAGTATTCCCTAAATATTTATTGATATTAGATCTGACCCTTGTAATGTTTTGTTGCCAAAATCACTTGGCAGTTTCTCCGTTCCTCATAATTTCTGCTAGATTTATCATTATCTAGTACCTTTTCTTTAAAAGAATAATTGTTAGTATTAACTAAGTTGTACATGTTTTTGCCTTAGTGTATCTACGTACCGTTTTCAACTTCATATTTACTGTTACGTCTATTATATTCGGTTGATGACTGGTGGGTGAATACGGAAATAGCTTTTATATATAAAGATTTAAATTAAGTAACACGCTTTACATAATACATAATGAATTATGTAACGAAAACATAGATTTTTGTTTAATTACATGGTTCAGCTAGTGCGTTATGGGCAAAGAAATGAGGCATATTCCCGCAGAAGTAAAATAGTTGGATTTACCTGATCTGCATACGATCAACCTGCTCTGGATTCAAAGCAATGCCGCTAACATGGTATAATGTAAGTGCCATGGTTTGTTAGCAAGTTTTGCGTTGGCGCTGGTAAAAATAAAGTTCTGCTTGAGTCATTTTATTCAAAGTTTCTCCATCGTTTCATCTTTAATATACACTTTTTATGTCATTGTTGTTATATCATGTAAGATACCAGTGTCTATGTGCAATGCCACTACCGATACTCCAGTCAATTGATATGAAAAAAGAGGATTCTTTCGGAAAATATCAGTGGAAGACGAAATTTTGTAGGGTGAGATTCGAGGGGTGGGAGATGAAAAACTGCACCGCCGCGCCGCGGTTTCTGAGGGATAGCGCCCTTTATGTGACTTGGAGAAGGAAGAGGTATTTGTAGATCACAAAATTTTGCATGTTCTAGACTTATTACTTGTTTGCTTGCGATCAATTGTCGTCGAGCTAGAGCACGCTGAAATTAGGGGCTGTATGATCTTTTCAGGGAAAACCTAAAATTTCACCGTGAAAAAATAACTGACGGATTACGTTAATGCATCCGAACAATTTTTTAACTAAACACCAATGTTTTACAAGTAAATTTACGTATTTGTTGACATATTGGTTGCTTCCTAGTGGTTCAATTATTTTTCTCGTTTTGGTTTTCATTTTGGTGCGTGATACAGGTCAGGTTCTTAATCGTCATCACATGCAATTAATATATCGCCTTCGCCATCGGCCTTTGGAGACGCCATCTTCCTTATAATCCTCATCGACTAGATTGCTGGGGATGTACGAAGTTCCATTGCAATGTAGATAAACGACCGTTGTATAATATATGCAGATGTTATTGACAAGAGCGTCTAGAGCAGATTTCTTGGTGGTACGAGCGTATTACATGGAATCCTGCGTATTACATCGTGGTCCTTTGCGAACCATACTCTTGGGAATTCTTCTCTCCACACCAACTCTGTACAGGTACCTATTGATACAGGAGTTAATTTGTTGATGTATGGGTCAAAGATATGTAATTTAAAAAACTGCAAGTTAATAGTAATATAAGAAAATAATAATAAAAATATAGTATATAACTATAACTATATAACTAACTATATATGGCAGATGACAAAAATATTGATATTAATAATTTATTAATAAACGCCCCACGTTTTATTGATAAAATGGTGTCCGGTCAAATTTGATAAATTTTTGTAATGTTATAATTCAACTTATTGTGGCAAATTGTTCCCCTCGATACTGTAACAAGAATTTCTCAAAGCGTACTGCCGATATTGATGACATCTACTGCAAATGAATAACCGGAATATTTACCATTATTTGGCCTGAGATTTATCCTCTTCCGGGGTTTCCGGAAGTGACGCCACATAAGGTTTTTCGAATACACTACGCCCGTTTACTTTTGTTTAATACACCTATAATATAAGTAGCTTTATTAAAATTCACTATCTTTTAGTAAACACGTTCATTGCTTGATAGAACCTTGATGCTTTCAGTGCATGCAAGGTTAACGTCTGGATATGAAAAATACCAATTGGTGCTCAATAGAGTATTTATTGTACAGATAAGGATAATTTGCTTTAATAAGAAAACTATCTGACATCATCATAATTGTTTGCAAAATTTGTAAATGAACTAATTGAAGTTGATATATTAATACTGATTGACGGGTGGTATAAATATTCCATAAGAGGAGTAGAATCACGACAAACCTCAGTTTACATAACTAATAACTAAATCTAATAGTCTCTCGTTATTATTAAGAATACCATTGAACTGTTTAATATTATTGGAATAATTAGTTTTAATATTATTAAAATTGGGTACATTAAAATAAGACGTTAAAAATCTGCTGTGCTTGCTTAGTTCACAGGTTTGATTAATGATTATTCGTAATCTATTTACATATTTAATTACGAGATTTTGTTCTCCATTTTGTTCTCCATTTGATCGTTCATCCAATCCTTTCCTCAAGGTTTTATAATATTCCATCTGCTTAGGGGTGCGATCAGGTAATCTGTTGACGTAATTAAATTGACTATCTTTGAGCTTGTTGACATTACGGATAATGTTCTGGACCATATGGTTATCACTGCATATAACTTTAATAGGGTTAGGTCTTCCGCTGTTTTGTAGATGTTTTCCTTCCAAGTCGTATTAGCTGAAGATTTGCCATAGAAAATCCGGGATGAGGAAGTTATTTAAGTCTTTAGCATTAAATGAGTCATGAGCGCGCTGAACATTTCTGTCCGTTTTCGACATTTTCTTAATTTCATATATAATATATAATGACATTATTGCATCTCAAATACTTCTTACGCAATTTCATTAAATGCATTGGTATTCAAGCTCTGATTTATTGAAATAGCATTTTGCGACATTGTTGATAAACTTGACTTACATATGATCTTACATACGAATTAGATCAATTTCTACATTTTTATCATAACAAAATTTGATCAGTCAAAAAATAAGAGTGCATAGGCATATAGCACAAAATTGGCTCCAGGTTCTAAAACATACGGATTGTCTACTTTATGCAAAGAGCATCTACTAAAATCTTCAAATAAAATTAATGAAAATCTAAATTAAAATTAAATAATATTTTGTCGTAGTATTTCATATATTTTACTAAGGGTGGGCAAACTTTTTCAGAGCAAAATATTTTTTTAAATAAAATAAACTCATTTGAAATATATTTTTACTAAAAAAAAATGCCATACCTCCCAATCGATACTGGGTCATATGGGAAAAATAGTTAAAAGTTAATGGAGTCCACCGGGATAGGGTCGTATTTTAGTTTTAGTAGAAAATAAAAAATATCGGAAACGGCTATATTACCACATATTACCATTACCGCGACCGCTATTACCATAACCCAACTACCATCCCGCATAACCCCAACAAAAACCTTGTCAAAGGTTCCGGACTTTCCCCCAATATTTTGACTAGAGGGGAGTTAAATGTGATTAAAAAAATTGGTGCGTTACATTTCCGATTTTATTTTTTTACCACGATAAGAGCATCTCGAGACGGACGCCACTGAATTGAAATGTTTTAACGTATATATTAACGTATTGTTATAATTTTTTATTAATTTTTTTACATGTTTTTTTTATAAAATTTATAGATAGAACATATTATTTGATTATGCTCATATCGCAACCCGAATGCAAGACCACCATAACTCAAATTTTGTTGATTTTGAGATTTTTATCTCAAATTATTGCGCTAGTCGTACTCTCCAATAATGCAACATTCTCAATATCAAACTTTACATGTAACTTAACAACATAACTCATAAAAAGTTGCCAGAATTTTAATATTTAAAATAATGATAATGTAATAACAACATATTTAATGTTAAGCACTTATTTTTTGAAACTTCAACCAGTCCAGTCCAAAACAAGCCCATAAGTCAAAATGTACCATAAGTCCATAAGTCGAAATATGTTTGCATTAATGTTGCAATATTTATTTAATCATAAACTTTCTTTACTGCAAGACCAACGTAAGTATTTCAAAATTTTTTTACCACTCCCACTCGTAATCACTGGTGTTAGACATCTTCTTCAATGCAATGCAATGCAAAAAAGGACAGAAAAAAGTAAACCCCAGAACTTTGAAGTGCATAAGGCCTACAAAACGCCTCCTAATATCGCATTAAAGAAAAAAATGGGACTATTATTCTTATGTCGCACGAATGCTATAAAAGAAATCCATCATCCTTTTTATGAAAACCGTCAGGCAGAGGCAGAAAAAAAGAAACAAAAACCTACTGGAGGTCTTCCAAAAAGAAGACTTAATTTGAAAACTTTCAAAGATTTTACAAGACTCATTCTTGTTTCACGTTTTTCTGGAGTTTTTTGGACAAAAAAAAATTCTTTTAAAAAATAGTGTAATTATTTTTTTATTTTATTGCTGCTCTACAGTATAACCAATATTTATTCAAAGTTCAACTGAGGTCAAATTAGGGCGCAACTGATATTTTAGAGATGGCCCATTCCTTTTTCAATGTAGGATTAAATTATATTCAAGAAATATGACTTTAAGGGCCATAGAAAACGACTTAGGCCTATAGTAGATTATATAGTGTCTATAGTAGTTATGTATGACTTTGACCTCAGCTGAACTTTGCATAGTTATAGGTGCAACTCTAGTTATGTTATAATATACTTCCTTAATTTACCAGTTAAATAAAGAGTGAATGCAATGTTGGCATAAGTAATTTAGTATCACTTTTGGTGACATTTTAATATAACAACTGGAAATAATGACAATGCAATAGTAACATAATTATATTTTTTTTGCATTTTTTATAATTATTGTTTCCTCAGCTCTTACCTGAGCAATAAATAAACTGTTACCAGGCGTACTTACTAAGAAATTATTAGAAAAACAAATAAGATCAAAAGAAAAATAAGTATACAAAAACTATATTTTCAAACGGCATTTTCTCAGTTGATGTTTTTTGAGTTACGGTGGTCTTCCATTCGGGGTGCGATATGTTAAAACAGAATATTAGATGTTTACTTACTTTATTTTATGCTTATTATCTGAAGATCTTATTACATAAAACACATGATAATAAATCAACGAGGTAGGATGTTGTCATAATACCATGGGGAAAATATCTTTTTCTTGAGACGTTATAATATTTTCTTCACACTTCTTTGGGATCTTTATAATTCCATAAAATAAACACCCACACACATTGGCACCAAAAAAATATATTCAGCAGTGGTTCACAGGTAATTTCGACATGCATTTGTTAAAGCAATAACTTCAGCAAAATCTAACAGTGCCTAACCGGAAATTAAGTGTGATAAATAATCCAGGTAATATAGGGTAACCCAGGTAACATACGGTCGTCATACCGACGTCCCTTTTTGGTCACATTTCTGCCATAGGTGCCCGAAATGATGACGGAAGAAAACGTATGGCGTATCTTAATTTGACGCCAAAACGTCACAGCCTGAAGAGGTCCCTTATAAATGACGTAAGATGACGTCGTGGTTCTGACCTTACTGTCGCCAATGAAAATTAATAATATAAAAATATAACTTTTGAACATCTTTAGAGCTCCCTCTCATTTGTTATAGTAGTATAGTTTGTTGTTATAGTAGTAGGTAGTAGATAGATAATATTTCCATATGTACTTGAAAATTATCATCTTTACATCTAGGGAGGCAGATTTATATTACTATCAGGTGGCAGCTAAAAGAGAAAATGCCGCGATTTATGTAGATCCCGGTCAAGGAAGGCTATATTGGATAAACAGCACCTGCTTACGAAATGCTTCGGTTCAGATGTTAGCCATCTACTTGGATTTTCGCATATTCGTAAGGGGTCATATCTGCAACTGTGTCTAATCCAGTAATTAGACACAGTTTTAATTTGTAATAATCAGGTTGCAGATTTTGATTAATTTTATGTAAAATTGTCGCAATGAGTAATGAGTAATTTTAACATAATTTCTATTATTGCTCTTATCTAATACGCATACTTCTAATTTTGATATATAAGGTACAACTGCTAGTGGGTAGTTATCAGTGCAATTCGCAGCCAATATACCACAAGAACCATGCGTCAGATTATTGTAAGTTTTTTAATTATAAAAGGTTTAATATCAATGCTTTTCCTGTACCTCTGATATTTTAATTCATAAAAAAATACGAATTTGCACAACACAATATTTTTGTTTTAATCGTCTCCGAATGATGCCAACTTGGTTGGCGAAACGCGCGTCGAGCTACTCCGAGCTACTCCGTCGAACTACTCCGAGTGTTATGCTCATGCAAGTTTAAACTAATATTCGTCTTATATTTAATATTATACATCTTTGACAGTTACCAAATTTTAAATATTCTCACATTTTTCGATTCCTCTCTTTGCTAAAAAAGATATACCATATTTCAATCGATAAACTTACACCGTGTTTTAAGAATACTGCAGTATTATAATAAAATATACAATAAAATAAAAATAATGAAGTAACACTTATTCAATAGTTATTCTTATTTCATTACTTTACTTTACTTTACATTACAAGTTTTGAAATAAAGAAATAAATATAGACGCATTAAAAAGTGCTGCTGAAGAAAAATATTATAGGGGTTGATATGTTTACGCCCTTGTAAAAATATCTGAGGGTTACAAAAATTATCACAAACTGCTATTTATTTAGTGCAAGTTGTTCGCCAAATTTCATTCTTCTAAATTCTCCTATAGTAAATAAATAAAAAAGGGAAAATAAATAAAAACATTTTTTCCCCAATTTTAGAGGGCTGGAACTTTTTACAATTTATATGAAGGACCCACCTTAAATTTTGCTGAATAATCACCCCCTTAAAATCTTTCGCATCAATTTAGAAACACCCTGTATATAAATACATTAGGCATACATTTATCCAGATGATTTTACGCATTTTAAAGTTTAACATCTTCAAGATAAAGGTATGCCTAAGGCTTAAATATATATATATATATATATATATATATATATATATATATATATATATATATATATATATATATATATATATATATATATATATATATATATATATATATATATATATATATATATGTGAATGCTCTATTACGTTGTTTTAGATAAATTTGTATAAAACGAGAAAGATGTTATAAAATCTGCTTAAGGATACTTACACTATTCCTTCCCTATTGAATTCTTCTTTCATGGGCGCCAGTTCTATAAACATTGCACTAATTTCTATTTTACTAGAAGGATCACTTAAGACATGAGCACTCTTTAGTCTTAGAGGGGGTCCAATTAGGTCCATGATAATTTCTTTGCAAAATTAAATTTTTTAATCTGAAGTTACTTTTTCAAAATAGTGAATTTATGGCATTACAATATTTTATTAAATTTATTGAATTTTGTTGATTCTCAAATTTTAGTATTTTAAAATATTTTCTGAAAAGTTAAAAATAACCTACCTAGTAAATAAAGTTAAACCTACATAACTTATATCTACTACATGGAACCAAGTCCAAGCATCCAAAAACTAGCAGTTTGAAATTGTGATTACCTTTGAATATATATATATATATATATATATATATATATATATATATATATATATATATATATATATATATATATATATATATATATATATATATACATATATATATATATATATATATATATATATATATATATATATATATATATATATATATATATATATATATATATATATATATGTGAATGCTCTATTACGTTGTTTTAGATAAATTTGTATAAAATGAGAAAGATGTTATAAAAGTAATAGTATCATGAAGAAATACCTGATCTGCTTATGGATACTTACACTATTTCTTCCCTATTGAATTCTTCTTTCATGGACGCCAGTTCTATAAACATTGCACTCATTTCTATTTTACTAGAAGGATCACTTAAGACATGAGCACTCTTTAGTCTTAGAGGGGGTCCAATTAGGTCTATGATAATTTCTTTGCAAAATTAAATTTTTTAATCTGAAGTTACTTTTTCAAAATAGTGAATTTATGGCATTACAATATTTTATTAAATTTATTGAATTTTGTTGAATCTCAAATTTTAGTATTTTAAAATATTTTCTGAAGTTAAAAATAACCTACCTAGTAAATAAAGTTAAACCTACATAACTTATATTTACTACATGGAACCAAGTCCAAGCATCCAAAAACTAGCAGTTTGAAATTGTGATTACCTTTGAATATATATATATATATATATATATATATATATATATATATATATATATATATATATATATATATATATATATATATATATATATATATATATATATTTATATATATATATATATATATATATATATATATATATATATATATATATATATATATATATATATATATATATATATATATATATATATATATATATATATATATATATATATATGTGAATGCTCTATTACGTTGTTTTAGATAAATTTGTATAAAATGAGACAGATGTTATAAAAGTAATAGTATCATGAAGAAATACCTGATCTGCTTAAGGATACTTACACTATTTCTTCCCTATTGAATTCTTCTTTCATGGACGCCAGTTCTATAAACATTGCACTAATTTCTATTTTACTAGAAGGATCACTTAAGACATGAGCACTCTTTAGTCTTAGAGGGGGTCCAATTAGGCCTATGATAATTTCTTTGCAAAATTAATTTTTTTAATTTGAAGTTACTTTTTCAAAATAGTGAATTTATGGCATTACAATTTTTTATTAAATTTATTGAATTTTGTTGAATCTCAAATTTTAGTATTTTAAAATATTTTCTGAAAAGTTAAAAATATCCTACCTAGTAAATGAAGTTAAACCTACATAACTTATATCTACTACATGGAACCAAGTCCAAGCATCCAAAAACTAGCAGAGTTTGAAATTGTGATTACCTTTGAAAATTATGTTAATCCTTATTATTACCAAAAACATCACTTTTCTTGATAACACTGGTTGGTACACGAACTAATAAATGCTGCTGGGCTCTCATGGTGGTGTCATCTATCGGATGTCGCCGTATTACCTCTGGAATCCTGCTATGACCGCTGATACTCTGCTATGAAATGTCTTGACTCTTATCTTCTTGTTTGTTGTTACTACGGATATGCCGTATAAAAAGAATTTGCATTTCCTGGTTACCTTAATTCTTTCATGCTATAATGTTATAATCTAGCCAATCAGATTGAAGGATAATATTTAATTTACTTAATTGTACGTAAAACTCAGTTTAACTCAAAAACAGTTTGATTTTCACTTTATATAATTTCGAATAGTGAACACTATAATACAATCAGATTCATTTTCTGTTGCGTAACTTCAATTTATGTATATTTTGGTTCGTAGCTCGAACCCCTCTCGAACCCCATTTTGCCCGTGCGTGTGTGCTTGCACTTATACTATATATAGTCTGTGCGATGGTTATTGATCACAGATTTAATTTAAATCAAATATAAATATGTTCAAATAGAACAAATATAAGTAGTAGACTAGGTAGTTATTTTCTATGAATGTGAGTTGATATCAAAACTAATGTCACATAAAATTGATTTTACAAGATAATTATCACCAATTAGGATTATACTTAAATTATTATAATGGTACACCTAAACGCGTTACTATGTTACAAAGTATTCAATAAAATTATAGGTATACTTTTATACTTTCAGGGCATGCATATTTATTTTAAAGAAAATAATAATGATGCTATAGAAATTTCCTATGCCGGCCGTCTTAATTACACTGTTTCAAAGTAAATAATAACTCATCACTGTCAAAAATCTCCGAAAATTATCGGTATTCAGTAGCAGCTACTAATTTACATTATTTACATGTTCTGTAATTCCAGTCACTTTTACGTCTTCTTTCACAGGTATTGCTTATATGCCTTGCTACAATAGCCGCATCTCTTGCTGGGGGACATCACGAAGGACACGTAAGTCTATAGGCACACTTGCAATACAGTTAAAGCAATTAAATATTTGTTAAAGGATAATGCGCACTACAAGTTTGAGTATGGTGTACACGATCCTCATAGCCATGACATCAAGTCTCAGCACGAACATAGAAAGGGGCACCACGTTACCGGCGGGTACGCTTTGAAGGAACCTGATGGTACGCATAGGGTAGTCAAGTATATTTCTGGGCCTCACAAGGGCTTTGAAGCAGTGGTTGAGAGACGCGGACACGCCCAGCATCCCGCGCATTATGGCAAATACAAGAAGAAGGGAGCTGGTGGTACTAGCTATGTTGGGGTTACCCATTGGGGGAACCAGGGAGCAGAGGAGCACGGGCATGGGGATGGACATGGGCACAAGCATTGATATTGGTTAGGTGCCATTACGTTATGCTTAGTTGACAACCAAAGAAGCCGAGAACCAATTGTTATTTTTGACCAGTAAATTATTGTTATATTAATAGGTTTTTAGATTTAAATACATTATTTTGAAAATATTGAATGATTATTTGGGTTGATTTTCTGTGTTCCTATGTAAGTTTTTCCCATTGGAAATATTTTACGGGATCGGTAGTGTAACGTTAGATATAGGTGGGCATAAATAGCGAAAGTGAAACAAATGTTCGCTCGCGACCCCTGGACGCAGGGGTGATCCGAAAGGAATAATTTTTGTGTCATTGTGTAGGTTGGACCTTTGTGTAGGCTGAACAGAAGCACAAAGATCCGAACATTCTAAGTTTACGTAAGACGGCAAGAGGGAGAAAATTGATGAAGCTCTACGCTTTGTCTTTTTCAAATGCCATGAATAAAATTATGTCGAGGTGTATAAAAAAAATGCCCTATAAAAAGCGAAGGTTTCACAGATCGGGGTAAGTAGTGTAGGGTGGGCTTTTCTGCGTCGAATAGATATAATCCAGGTGTTCTAAGTTTACGGGGTAGCAAAGGGAAGGAAAATAGTGAAGCTCTATTATAAAAAATCTGTCAAGAGGGGCTGCTTTCTATTCGTATCTACTCGTGAACTGTTCTTACTTTCTCTTACATCCATAAGGGATCATAGATGTGCAATGGAAGCTGTTTTCTATTTGTTTGTTCCGCTGTTACTTGCATTTTTGCAACATTAAAGTAACCTAAAAAAAGGCTTAAATGGATTATCTGCATTCATTTCCAATTGTACCAATTTCGAACTGTATTCATTTCCAATGTGTAATAAGTAAGATTGCTTGGTGGTGATTTATGTATCTTTTTTCGTAGGATCTTTAACCAATCAGAACATCCAATTAGATTAAGTTAATATTTTAATAATAATAATTTCGATAATACACAATTACACATGGAATTACACATCAATTTAAATTTCAACGTAAACAGAAAACAAGTAGAAAAAAAATGTCAAGTTTTGACATTTATCAATATTTGTTGAAAATGGAGTCGATTCAGAGCTGTATCGTCAAAAGCGATAGTCGACATTATACAAAACAATGCAGTGAAATAAAATAATACAATACAGTATACCTTATAACATAGTGAAATGAAAAAAGTACGTATGGAAACATAAGGATACAAAACGTATCCTTAGGTTTTGTAGTGAACGTACGGACTTACAGAATGTACCTACTACGTACTCTGGCGGCCATTTGAAAGTGCACGACTCTTATATCAGATTTCGTTATATTTGACTTTGTAAAACTGACTTTGAAATTTGAGGTTCATGTGATGTATCATTATGACATTCACAATTGTCTAATTATTACTTATCAAAATTAAAAAGTGTATTATTATTTTATCAAAAAAATTCCAAATTAACAAAGAACGTCCCAAAAATGTTCAAAATAAACTAAATTATAAAAATTAACTTAAAAATACAAAACTCCAACGCGAGTAGGCCTGTATAAAATTAATATTTCGTCCAGGCGCCATTTGAGTCTATTACACCTTGCAATCGACGTCTCATTGATGAAACAAGTGTCTTCGTGTAATCTACGTTGATATTGATAGTGACGGACGACAGCATAATATTGTCCAATATGCGTATGTAACTCTGTCCGGTAAGGCGCTCTCCTATCCTCCAGCAAACACCGGGACCTAGGGAACTTATCCATGCCCAAACATTGATGGAAAAACGTCCACTCCGGTCGGTAGGTTTAATATACCTCTCTCCATACCTTGAATTCTGAGGTCGGTAGACGCGGATGGAACCATCATGACATGACTGAAAGACCTTTTCGTCGGAAAATATGACATTATTCCAAAAGTCGTCGGGCCTACCGACAAACTGGTTCGCAAAATTAAGACGTTGTTCTTTATGCCTTGGCTCCAAAAATACCTTCTTTGCTGCCGCATAATTTCGTAACTCTGAACCCTTCACCCGCCGCACAGTGGGTCAAATCGCTAATCCAGATGGAAAAAAATTATGTAAAAACAAAATGCGATTTTGGTTGAAATATTGCATTTAAAATATACATCGCGTTATGCATACTCATATTAAACTGAAAAAATCGTTACATTGCATAAACAGGGTGATACATATATGAAAATGTTAACTTACACACGATTTGCAACATTAATTACAAGAAAAACTGCCCAAAATTAGTCAAAATAAATATTACGTAGAATAAAATAGCCCAAGAGCATACAGGTTACATACAGGGTGTTTTCTAAGGTGTGCTTTCCTTTTAGCTAAAAGATAGAAGCTAGATAGAAGTTTTTATCAAGTTATAGGTAAAACAAAATGGATTTTTGGTGGCAAATGTTAGAAAGAAAAACCGTTACACTAGATATACAGGGTAATATGTATTTAAAAAGCTTAGACATGATTAGCCACCTCAATTAAATATGTAGTTACAATAAAAAATTGAATACAGGTAGACAAAATAAATGTTAAGTAGGATAACATAGGAGTGTATGTAGGTTACATACAGGGTGTATGTAACAGGTTAAATTTATTAATTCTTGGCACTTCTTGGCAAATAATATTACCAGTATCAACGAGAAGAGATAGGTTTCTATCAAGTAAGCATAACATTAAAGCGAATAAATGTGAATATGCAAACAAACAGTTTAACTAACTTTTGAAATCGTGAAAAATCGCTTCTCGTAATGGTTATATTAAATAAATTTGAACTAGGTATTTGGGATATACAGGGTGAGTCAGTTTTTTGTAGACAAACTTTAAGAGGGGATATAACGCACGTTTTTAAAAAGAAAAGTGCCTATAAATATATGGCCGATCTAGCTTCCTAAGGAAGATACAAGGTGTTAAAGTTTCATTTTTTTTTACATTAATGTGTAATATTTTCTGAACGGAATGATATATTCACTAAATATTTTACACATATCTTAACCTGCATAGGATCAACATGTTGTAATGTTCCTGTCGAAAATACTATAGTGGATGTTACTTTTTTCGGGTACTTCGGATATTCTGCATAATGGAACTTTTTTTTCGTACGCCACTGACATTATCTGATACATATTTCTAAAATAACGGCCCCTTAGTAACAATTTTGTTCTATTGTAATTTTGCTCTAACTACGACAGTTTTAGAGATATTGGCCGTTGTTTCTCTGACAGTGTAATGTCGTTATTATATTTTTTTTTTCGAATTTTCTTTATGACTTATAAACGAACGCTTAGATTTTTTCATGTTTGGGGGATAATGCCTATTAATCAAGGCGCATAAAACAAGCGGTAAGAATGTTCAAAAACTTGCACAGTGGCGGGGTGGAAGGGGTGCTCCACCCCTTTCGTAAACAGAACATCTACGCCAAAGACTATTTAAAAAAAAACTGTTATTTTCATTATCTACATACAGTTTAACAAAAATGATGTCCCTTCTTCTGTTTCGAAATTCCTGTGAGGTTCCTAGTTATTTTGATTTTTAGTGTTTGATGTGGTACTAAATTAACTAATTTATTTATTAGCAATAATAATTATCGGCTAAATATTTAATTATTTCAACGAAACCTACCTAAATATGGTGTGTTAAGGATTCTAAAAAGCCGAAATCTCTTATTCTTTATCTTTTTCCAATGTAGTCAAAATAAATATTTGTTATATCAAGCCTTACTCAAATACAATACTTTTATATGTTGAAATCTGTTAAATTACAAATGTACTTACAATACAATAGATTATTGTGCAGTTGCCAAAAGTCTTAAAAATTTCCTTTAAGTTTTATTAAACTTGTGCACGTACCAATTTCTGTTTCAATTTTTGTTGTCGTTTGCTAAATAATTTCCATTTAAAACTAGCGTATTTGTAACTGTACGTAATAATTGCAACAAAATATTATACTCCTTGGAAAACAAGTAAGCATTATGTCATATTTTGAAACGACAGTTTGACGTATTACAAGTTTATCTACAAACAATTTTGCTTCATCTTGAATATTTTCACTGTTATTAATTATTATTTTTAAGATTAAAAAGTTATTTTATGTGATTTGCCAGATTTTAATTAGTGTAACATGCCGTTTACATTTACAAATAGCGAACAAGCCGACATTCATTTTATTTATGGGTTCGCAAATGGGAATTCAAGATACGCAGCTAGGGAGTATCGAAGAAGATTTCAAAATAGACGACAACCTCATCATTCCGTTTTTGTGAGTATCCACCGTCGATTTGTTAACCAGGGTTGGAAAAATGTACCCGGGGGCCGACAGAACAACCGTGGACGAGATAGAGACCGTATATTGCGGGAATTTAATAGGAACCCAACGACAAGTACTCGACGTGCTGCTATTGCTCTTGGTATTTCCCAAAGTAAAATTTCCCGGGTTTTAAAACGGGATCACAGACGCCCATATCATTTTCAACCTGTTCAAGGTTTATGTCCAGGTAACGCTGAACGAAGACTTACTTATTGTAGGTGGGTTCTTAACTCCATTCAATATAATAGGGATTTCTTATCCAATATACTGTGGACTGATGAATCTTGTTTTACTCGTCGTGGTATAGTAAATTTTCACAATCTGCATGTATGGGCACATGAAAACCCACATGCCATTCGACCACGAAGTTTTCAACATGAATTTAGTACAAATGTCTGGATTGGAATTTACGGCAACCACGTGTTTGGACCTTATTTCTTGCCACAACGTGTAAATTCAGAAAATTTCCTACAATTTTTAGAAGAACACCATGGTAATATATGGGAAGTCATTCCTTTGAATTTAAGAAGACAGTCTTGGATTCAACTTGATGGGTGCCCGGCCCATTATGGCAGAAATGTAAGAAATTGGCTAAACAATAACTATCCAAGGAGGTGGATAGGTCGTGGAGGTCCAGTGGCGTGGCCTCCCAGATCCCCCGATTTAACACCACTTGACTTTTTTGTGTGGGGATTCATTAAGGAAATAGTGTATACCACTCCGGTTAATACACTTGAGGACCTTCAAAATCGCATTAGAGATGCTTGCAATGAAATAAGGGTGCATCATTTAGTTAACTTAAAACGTTCTATGATACGTCGCAGTGAAATGTGTATTGAGAAGAACGGTTTACATTTTGAACAAAGTATCTAATTTTATGTATGTAGGTACTAGTGTTATTGTTATTAATTCTTGTAATTGTTATTTATAAATCATTATTGCTAACAATTGTTATTTATTCCACAATTATTATTGTTAATTAAATATTGCTATAAATTCAAAGATGTTTATATCTCCATAAACATTAACATCAATGTTCATCTAATGTTTTTTTTTGTAATTGTAATTACTTGGAAAGAGATAAAGAGATTTCGGCTTTTTAGAATCCTTAACAAACCATATTTAGGTAGGTTTCGTTGAAAGAATTAAATATTTAGCCGATAATTATTATTGCTAATAAATAAATTACTTAATTTAGTACCACATCAAACACTAAAAATCAAAATAACTAGGAAACGCACAGGAATTTCGAAACAGAAGAAGGGACATTATTTTTGTTAAACTGTATGTAGATAATGAAAATAACAGTTTTTTTTAAATAGTCTTCGGCGTAGAAGTTCTGTTTACGAAAGGGGTGGAGCACCCCTTCCACCCCGCCACTGTGCAAGTTTTTGAACATTCTTACCGCTTGTTTTATGCGCCTTAATTAATAGGCATTGTCCCCCAAACATGAAAAAATCTAAGCGTTCGTTTATAAGTCATAAAGACAATTCGAGAAAAAAAAATTATAATAACGACATTACACTGTCAGAGAAACAACGGCCAATATCTCGAAAACTGTCATAGTTAGAGCAAAATTAAAAGAGATCAAAATTGTTACTAAGGGGCCGTTATTTTAGAAATATGTATCAGATAATGTCAGTGGCGTACGAAAAAAAAGTTCTATTATGCAGAATAGTCGAAGTACCCGAAAAAAGTAACATCCACTATAGTATTTTCGACAGGAACAATACAACATGTTGATCCTATGCAGGTTAAGATATGTGTAAAATATTTAGTGAATATATCATTCCGTTCAGAAAATATTACACATTAATGTAAAAAAAAATTAAATTTTAACACCCTGTATCTTCCTTAGGAAGCTAGATCGGCCATAACTTTATAGGCACTTTTCTTTTTAAAAACGTGCGTTCTATTCCCTGTTAAAGTTTGTCTACAAAAAACTGACTCACCCTGTATAGATAGATATAATAGTGAATAAAACTATAGCGTACCTTTAGATAAATTATCCAAACTACTAAAACTGCATATAGTTAACAATAATTACTACGAGTATATTATATAATGTCTGTCATGTGTCGACTTTATACGTTTGTCAAAACTGTTGTCGCAACAAGCCATTTGATTAGCATGAGTACCCTTGATAAATACATAGGTAAAACATGTTTTACTTTCAACAACAAAAGGCAGTATTATGTTGTATGAAATGGCATACCCAATATTTGAATTGATGGATAATAATATTTTACTTTTTTCCATGTAGATTAGCGATTTGACCCACTGTGCGGATCCAGGAAACTCCGTTTCGAAACAGGCCGTCATTGCTGTTTCAAAGGGATTCGTTCTAAGATGGTCTAGGAAGAGGTTGTCTTGCTCCACAGTGCTTATTCTACGACGCCCTCCGCCGTGGACGTAGCGAACGTTTCCTACTGCATTCCATTTTTGTTTGAGTTTGAATATACAACTCTTATTCACATTTAGCTCAGCTGGAACTGCCCGTAATGACCAATCATTTTCAACCAATGTAACAGCTCGCATTTTTTCAGGTTCAGTTAACCGCGACATTTTAAAACTTGAAAACTAATAAAGTGGTTTGTAAATTACGAAGTTAATTACTGACATTTGTTTGAAGTTTCAAATAAGTGTAAAAATGAAATATAAAAAGATCACATTACAATATCAAAAAAAATCGTGCACACTTTCAAATGGCCGCCAGCGTACTTACTTACAGAATGAATCAATTTCCGCTGAAATGGTAGCAACTATTTTAAAAGATTGGGTATTTAATACGCGAAAGTGTAATGGGGAAAATTATAAGGAAAATGTGGTTAAAACGATATGAAATGTTACTGCAAGCAAGAGCAAGAAAAATATAGGAAGGAATTTCAAGTCAAGGTGTCATGTTTTTAGCAGCACGAAACGTGAGAAATTTGAAAAGTAAATACCTTCAAATCTTACCGGATAAGAGGAAGATTAGTGCATCAGCATTTAAGAAAATGAGTATAAAGCAATGATTCCAGCATGGGATGAAGACATGAAAATATCCATGATGTCATGACAATATTCCACCTACACCCTAATATTTTAACTGCCACACGGGCCTTGAGTCCGTTATGCTATATGCCAACATAGCATATAACAGTCATATGATGGTGCAGCGGTTGAAGCCCCGCTTCCAATCCAGGGATCGCTGATTCGATACTCACATGATCACTTTTTTAATAAGGTAAGCAACAAACACACACACCGAAGAGGTTGGCGCTGTAAACGCCATCTATCAGGTAGTAGTAGCTGAATTAATTTAGTAATTAGGTACTGTGCATGATAATTGATGGGTTATGATGTCACATCCGCTTTCACATTTCCGTCCCATTTCCAGAAATTTACCCCCACATCGCCGTAATAGATGTTTACATACAAAAACTTTTCTTAATCATACTTGTCTCATTATTTTTAAAAGGAAACAAAAAAGGAATAATGGCTTTCCAACTGGTAGAATACAAGACAATCCTATTTTTACAAAAAACACACAGGGTGTGTACAAAAACATATGTCAATAATAAATGGCTTGTACATTTGTACAACTAACCACAATAAAGTAAGTTGATGCCCATATGTCATCAGAATAAGTTACTGTAAAAAAGAAAAGAAAATATAAAAATAGAGACCGACACAGGTTATTTCTGACAGTGAATAAAAACTGGAAAAAACAAAAAATCCTTTGCTGATACAAAAATATGCCAGTTGAAGTACACTAAATAAGCAAATGGACCTTAATATCATGCACCAGAATTTGAAGGCTTAGACGCCACAAAAAATATTTAAACCATTCTCATCGAGCCACTGCTGTTTCATAAATGGCAACAGCAGGAATATCGGAGCAACAACTTTCCAGTGCAAATCAAAACATACACTACGTCTTTTTGACCAGTGAAATTTTAAAATCTGTAACATTCTATAGGATACTCTTCGCTGAATCGGGTATTTAATATAAAAAACAAAGTATGCTGCAATTATTGGATGTTTTTTCCGCCATAATGGAGCCGCCATCTTGGATATTGATTCATTGTAAACAATCTAAAAATTTTATAGATATAACAAGAACATGCGACACATCACGTGATCCGACTGACATCTAACAAATGCGAAAATTAGTTAAACGAATATCCATTAAAAAATAATACTTAATCACCTAAATTCATTAATATCTAAATACTTTGTCGACTTGTTCTGTGGAATTAACACAAGGATAAATATTGAGCTTTATATATAATGGGGCAACGAGGCGCGAAATTGAAGTATGGGTGGCCCGAGCACGATCTTATTAAATAAAATCTTTTGCGAAATAAAACTCGCTTAAATTATTTAACTAGAAAATTGCTGTGTAACGCATAATGCGTATTTGAATTTTGCGGTTTTAAACTATTGCGTCCAATAGAAACTATTAACTGTAATATTGTGCGTGAAAGCTTATGCTAAATCGTGTTTTACAATACTCATAGTATACCTACGTATTCCCAATTTTACTAGTAATAATAATAACAATAATAGAATAGAATAGGCTTTATTGACTTGTCATATTATACCGAAAGGTTGTACATTTATGGTCATAACATAACAAAATACAATCAAAAAGTACATACAACAAAGTAAGTTATTTAATAAAATACATACGATCATCAATGGAATAAAAACAGTGTTTAAAATAATTCTTGAAATTGTTATTTATTTATAGTGTAAGGTAAGGTATATTCGTGATAATAGGTTTTTCATTTAACGGTTTAAAGTTTCACAGTAAAAATATTATAGGGTGAAAGACCTACCACTTGGGCACCGGTTACTGTTACAATATTATGTAAAATGTTGTTGAACCGAAAAAAAAATATTTAAAAAAATCCCGTCCCAGTGAGGTTATTTCGTGATATGGATAGATCTTTCATTTCGTTATAGAGGTGAGGCATATTCGTGATAATCAAATTGTTGCATAAAAAGGGTTTCTAATGAAAAATTAAATACATTTATTAAATAAAACGATATTCTGAACATTAAAGTAAAATAAAATTTAAATTTTTCGAGACAAAAAATAGTAAAATACGTAAATAACAAATTAACTTTTACAACTTTCAGTCATATTCAGAATAATCATCAATGTCTTCATTGTTCCCACATAGGTATATCGCACATGAAAACATCCTCTTTGGCATCAGAAGAATGGCACGTAACGTTGTAAGGAATCAGGCAGTAGGAACATTGGACCCACATGGACAAACTGTCACTCTGAATTTTTAAGGTAGTATTAAAAAGAGGGTAATCTATCTATTTCTGTCATCAGTTTCTTTGAGAAACCCGTAGGAGAGACAATATTTAAAAAATCAAATATGCAGTGTATATGTCATTAAAAATAATAATTTTTTTCTCAAAAACGACAAACTGTGTCACTGATTTTTTTAGGTGGTATTAAAAAGAGGGTAATCTATTTATTTCTGTCAACAGATTTTTTAAGAAACCCGTAGGAGAGACAAGATTCAAAAAAATCAAGTATGCAGTGTATGTGTGTGAAAATGATTGAGTCGTCGAACTTTGGAATGTTCGCAAAGTCGAACTTCATCGCCATTGCTATCACGAATACTTAAACCACGGACTCTAACCGACACAACTACACGACAACTTTTTACACGAATCGAGCGTGAATTTACAACAGTAGACACCATTACGTATCTGGGTCCGTAACCTGTTAAATCTTTAAGATAACGGTGGAAGATATTTTTATGGTTTATTAAACAGGCATGACATTTTTTAGATATAACATATTATCTATAACTACTGACTTGATACAAATTAATTTTAAATGGAGTTAATGTACGAAAAACAAAGCAAGCATCTTAAACACACATTATGTTTTCCTAACAGTATCCAGACAAATTCACCTTCTAGTAGGACGATTGCTCATCTCTTGGACAACCACATTCAAGTTTTGCCCTGGCCAACCAGAAGTCCCGATCTTCGGAAAACGTTTGGAGAGTCAAGGAAATTCATGTCAAATTTTCGCCAGCAAAACAGGGAATAACTTTTGTAGGTCGTTGAGAACGATTGGGAAAATGCAGGTGCAGATTACTGTCGAACGTTGGTTCATTCTCTGCCAAGACGGTTGGAAGCAGTAATGCCTAGCAATTGAACACAATTTTAAATATTGATTTTAAAATAAAGTTAATCGATTTAATTTATTTATTTATTTTATGATTTAGGTATATTTTAAAAATATTAATTACACTTTTGACCTCATTCGAATATTTGTTTCTAATACCAAATTATAATCTAGCCATCAAGACGTTGTCATATTGACAAGAAACTCTTAAGTCTCTAAACTGTCAAAAGCCAGAATTAATGTCCCTAAAGTTAACAGAGCAAGGTCAGCAGATCACAGGTTTCATAACATCATAATTAGATGCTAATTAGATGCTAATTAAGTGCGCAAACCGAGATTTAAATGCTTTTCAACTTTTTCCGGAAATTAAAGATCTGCTAACTTTAGATAAAGTTAGCAGATCATAGCCGAAAATCGTAGTATACTCATCGGAATCATTGTAAATCCTAGTTATTAATTAAATGCTCATTAAATGCTCTAAGAAAAAGTGTAAAACATTTCGAAAATTTTTTTTTTTTAATTTTTCGATTTTTTTTTTCGAACAGCAAAGTTTGAACTCAGCGAATCATGGCCGAAAGGTCAGCAGATCACAGGTTTCATAACATCATAATTAAATGTTAATTAGAAGCTAATTAAGTGCGCAAACCAAGATTTAAATGCTTTTCAACTTTTTCCGGAAATTAAAGATCTGTTAACTTTAGATAAAGTTAGCAGATCATAGCCGAAAATCGTAGTATACTCATCGGAATCATTGTAAAACCTAATTATTAATTAAATGCTCATTAAATGCTCTAAGAAAAAGTGTGAAACATTTCGAAAAATTATTTTTTTTTAATTTTTCGAATTTTTTTTTCGAACAGCAGAAGTTCGAACTCAGCAGATCATGGCCGAAAGCCATAGTATACAGATCGAAATCGTTGTAAAACCTGATTGGTAATTAAAGGTTCATTAAATGCTCTGAAAAAAATAAAAAAATATTTGAAAAAAATTTTGGAAACAAATTTTCTCAGATACGTTTGACTATAGCATATATCATGGCTGAAAATTGTTGAAAATGAGAAGTTCTCGTTTCCGCATGTTCTCGTTCTCGCATGAAGTGTTCTCGTTTTATTAGGGAATCTTATGATGTTAACGAAAAATACAAGTTCCATGAATTTCTTCATTTAAGTTATTTACGATCGTAATTGTTAAGTCGTATTCGTTAGCAGGCACAAAAAGTGATTAAAGTGCTTTCAAATTGATTTGGCGCTACCACCTATCGATATTTCGAAACCTATCGATAGTTTGAGACACCATATATGTTATGCCGTGTGACGATTATGATGTATGCGTGTGGTGTTGTGTGGTGTTACACATAAAATCCCCTATATGCCGTTCCGTCATGATTTCAAATATTCCAGTATTGGTGCTAGTATTCTAACACGTTTTTCAATTCAATTTTATTTAATGAGCCTTAATATATAATATCTGAGAAATTTTTTTTTCAACATTTTTTTCAAATAATTTTTTATTTTTTTCAGAGCATTTAATGAGCCTTTAAATACCAATCACGTTTTACAACGATTTTGATCTGTATACTATGGCTTTCGGCCATGATCTGCTGAGTTCGAACTTCTGCTGTTCGAAAAAAAAATTCGAAAAATTAAAAAAAAAAAATTTCGAAATGTTTTACACTTTTTCTTAAAGCATTTAATGAGCATTTAATTAATAATTAGGTTTTACAATGATGCCGATGAGTATACTACAATTTTCGGCTATGATCTGCTAACTTTATCTAAAGTTAGCAGATCTCTAATTTCTGGAAAAAGTTGAAAAGCATTTAAATCACGGTTTGCGCACTTAATTAACATCTAATTAGCATTTAATTATGATGTTATGAAACCTGTGATCTGCTGACTTTTCGGCCATGATTTGCTGAGTTCGAACTTCGTCTGAAAATTTTTTTTTAAAAAATTATTTTTTTCGAAATGTTTTACACTTTTTCTTAGAGCATTTAATGAGCATTTAATTAATAATTAGGTTTTACAATGATTCCGATGAGTATACTACGATTTTCGGCTATGATCTGCTAACTTTATCTAAAGTTAGCAGATCTTTATTTCCGGAAAAAGTTGAAAAGCATTTAAATCGCGCTTTGCGCACTTAATTAGCATCTAATTATGATGTTATGAAACCTGTGATCTGCTGACCTTGATCTGCTAACTTTAGGGACATCCAGAATTACATGATGCTAAAATAACAAAAAATAGAGTCGTTTACTCACATCTGCTCGCGAGTGTACCTACGATTAAATGATGTAGGTCTTTATAAAGGAGAATCTCAATATTTAATTTAATAATATTCTATTTAGTATTTTAAAATTTGTTAGTGTCGGAATATATAGTGTTTTCTATATCTATTAATCTTTGGTCAACTAGTGTTATATGTCTGAAGTTATTCATAGGTGGCTCTACATTAATATAAATATTGAAACTGGGATGTAAACCAGAGAAAAACAATGTTTATATATTGTATGCTTTTATTTTTCAGTAGCTCATTGTTAAAATCTTTGTATTAAACTTTGTTTTAAGCCTGAAAATTTTGAGCAACTTATTTTCTCATCCTAACCCCATATCCACTTTTCCAAATCATTATATTCCTTTTCGATACCTGGATGACTTTTCAAACCACCGTCTTTATCGCTATCTTCCTGTTTGATATTAGCTTTATCATGTTCACTATTGTCATCATTGCCACTATATTCACTATGACTATCAGCTCCCCCATGTGCATAATCTTTATCATGTACACTATAATCACCGTGATCATAACCATCATCATGTCCGCTATATCCATCATCTTCATATCCGGCATGGTCATGGTTCCCATCAGCACCATGCCCACTTTCCTTACTATCCCCAGCATGTACATCATGTTCTTCATATCTAGAGTGTGCACCACCATCATTCTTACCATCATCACCATGACCTTGATTACCCCAGTGGACAGTACCAATATAGCTAGTGGCACCATTCTTGCCTTTAATGTCACTACCACCGTCACCCTTCTTTTTATGATCACCATAATGAGCTGGATGGAGAGCATAACCAACCCTTTTCACCACAGCTTCAAACCCTGAATGAGGTTTAGACATGTATTTGACAACGCGGTGGGTACCATCAGCGTCTTTCAAATTGTACCCTCCTTTGGCACTTTTCCCATCTCTCTCCTCATATTGGGAATGCACGTCATGGCTCTGTGGGTCGTGTACACCGTATTCGAATTTGTAGTGTGCATCATCCTAGAAGATAGAAAAAACATAAATATATATAGTATGGATGTAACGTTAATGTAGTCAAATGATTTTATTCTTTGAGACATAAAAATGTATAAGAAAGGTCATCAATTCTCAGAAGTAGCTTGTTAAGAAATTACACATTAACATTAATTTAAACACATAATATAAAAAACACATATAATTATTATTATAGTCCGGTTAACTATAGAAGGGTAATAGTAATTTCCCACTGGAAATAGTAATAGGTCTATAATACGAGGTTTTGATGAAGAATTTGCAGTGACAGAGGAATTACTGGCTTTACGTTCGCTACAAGAGACCACTACTGGAAAAGATATTTTTGCAGAGGTGCAAAGTACTTGAGCAATATAGTTTGCAATGGTGCGCACAGATGGTGCGCCTTCAATGGTTGGTTCACCAAAAGGTTTTATCGGAATTCTGAAGGAAAGAGCAATCGCTATGAACGTGCAAGAATGTGATTTAATAATTCTGCATTGCATTATTCACCAACAAAACTTGTGCGCAAAAGTCCATTCGACCGAAGAATGTTATGGATGTGGTAGTAAATACCATTAATTTCATTAGATCCCGCGGTCTTAACCATCACCAGCTTAAAGGATTTTGATGAACTCTCTACAGAATACGATGATGTTGATGACATATTATTGCGAAGTAAGGTGGCTAAGCAAAGGTAAAATGCTAAAAATTTTCATGACCTTAGAAAAGAAATAGCTGATTTTATGGAAATGAAAGAGAAAACATTGCCGCAAATTGATGATCCAACTTGGCTTTGACACACAGGACACTTAAACGACCTGAACTTGAAGCTTCAACAGCAAGGGCAATATCAGCTGTTCAGTCATATTAAAGCTTTTCAAAACAAACCAGTGTAATGTGGAAGATGCTCCGCTTCACCAACAAATGGAGTTCATTGAGCTTCAAGAAGACTCATATTTGAAGTCTAAATTGGATGATGTATGGAACTAGCATACCTTTCCGAAGAAAACAAAGGTTGCCCATAATGCCCATACCTGCTTTATGTGATTGATTTTATAAAAATATTCACCGCATTTTTAAAAATTTTTTTTGCACGATTTTTATGGAAAAAATCTAAATAAAACACGCACTTATACGTGACATCACGTATCCTTTATTGATGTCACAGATTCTACGACCTTGAACATGATACAATGGTGTATTAGTACTATATTCCAAATTTGGTTCCTTGCTTTTCGACAGTTGACATTAAAATTGACACTTGTCTTCTGCTGATAAATAATCTAAATTTCACATGTAGAACTCGTCCACCATGCTCAAATCAACGTTCGACAGATTTTCTGCACCTCACTTAGAAAATCCTGGCTCCATTTTCTTACAATAAGGTGCAGAAACAAAAAGCAAAATACAATTCATAGAGGAACGCACAAAACATAACCACAAAACTAAGCTTAAAAAACTACAAGGGCATGGGTTATTTAGGCGTTCTGACAATAAAAATTCTGCCAACTTAATTTCAGACTGTGTGACGTCAGTCAGCTTCAAGGCCAAATGAGTGTTTGAATTGCTAATACATATCTATGTTTTTATTAAACACTGTGATTTATATTCGAAATAAAGTTGCACGAGGTGAATATTTATCAGTTAGCTTTCAAATAAACATATTTGTTTTGAGGTTTAAGAATCTAGTTTATTATTTTTTTTCAAGATGGGTAGACTTTTCCAGTTCTAAGTTTGGGAAATATTCCCTCCTAGAATGAAAGATTAACTGAATATATTATGGGTTCTAATATCAGATAATATGTGATTTTTAATTAAGCACATTTTGTGTTTCAATTTGAAATTTAATAAATTAAGCAACTTATTAGGTTTTCAAAAAGATTTAGATATACTCGTATCATATTTAAAGTAATATTTGATATTATTTTCTATGGGAATTTTACTAGACGGAATTTGCTTCCTAACTATTAAAGGAGCTATTATATAAATAACTATTGAGACGATTAACTATATAAATTGAGAAGCTACTAGTTTAATATTTACACTTTCCTCATCATTATGCAGAACAATAAAACTATTAAATGCTTTACGCCGATTTGTTAATGTATTTTATGTAACGGTAACTTACTTTTCCATGATTTTCTCCGCCATCAACTACTTCTTTATGATCATGTACTTCATATTCACCTTCAACTACTATGGCAGCTGCTGTGATAGCGCCTAAACTCAGGATCTGAAAGAGTTAAATAGTAGATGTATAGCTATTATAAAACATTATGAAGTAAGAGAATCTATCTTATATATTTACCGCTGCTATGAACTGCATATTAGGATTGTTATTTCTATTAGTTACTGATAATGAAATTTTGGGGGTTGTCGTATATATATGCAAGCACTAATGAGGTATGCAAATGGTGAAAGAGGTAAAATGCAACAAAAATTAAATGAAATTAGTATTAATTATATGGTCCACCAGCTATTATTACTAAATACATATAATAAGAGGTATACCGAATATTTCGCGTGCAAAATAAACTAAGTAGAATTATTTGTATTTCAAATGTGAAATACTTGGGTAACATTTCCGCAGACAGTTCCGGTGACACACTTTATTGAGGGTTAAGTCCAAGGGCTACTGACTGTGAGTTTTCGTACACTGTTAAACATTATTATCTGCTTAGATATGACGAATCCCGAATCGGTTAAAATACTATTTTAAAAATGTAAATAAAATTTAAAATACTGTCTGTTACATAATCACATAAAGGGAACATCAATATATGTAACAATATCTGTCCTTATATTAATGTGGCCCTAAATTGCACACTAAAGGTTTCGTAGGTTCTGAAAATGGTAATTTAAAAAAATGGGCGCCATTTTTATTTTTTTAAATTATTCTTCGTATCTCAGAAAACTATTGGGTTTAACGATATTTTTTCTTAGAAAGGAAAAAGGCATTTAATAACATATTTTCGAAAACCTTCTTACAATAATTGTTTTTATAAGTATTTTTTATAAAATTTTTTGGAGTATGTAGTTGAATAAAGGCGTCAAGCCTCGAATAAAACCTATCGCCATTTGTTATGATATTTAGATATACACCGTC
Organism: Tetropium fuscum; assembly: GCA_964058915.1. Classification (NCBI taxonomy): domain Eukaryota; kingdom Metazoa; phylum Arthropoda; class Insecta; order Coleoptera; family Cerambycidae; genus Tetropium; species Tetropium fuscum. The sequence goes on from CAXKVY010002589.1 coordinate 29,628, forward strand.
AACACCGGTGCAAAAAAACCGCAGAACATTAGGGAGTGTCTAAAATTCGAATTATCTCCACATCCGTTGTCTCTATTTAAAGATGGTTCTTTGAGAAAAGGAACAAAAAGTCTTCTCTATAAAATAATTGATGATTTAGCTACACCCACTTCGTCAAATGATTAAAATTCAATATAATATGTTACTGATGGCATTTTTTTCCTTCACAAATAATTCTGTCAAATTTTGTTTTACCAGGAAAGATTTGGGGCAGGTCTGATATGAAATCAAACCCATGTTTTTTGGGGTGCTGAATCCGAATCTGTGGTTTGCTAACAAAATTTCGTGATGCAACATTAAAAAAAATGCAAAACAAAATAAAAAATTATTTTCTTCATCGGAAACCATCAACTTTTAGTGAATAACCTTCTTATTCAAAATAAACGTACATAAAATTTCATATTAATTTCACTTATGTATGTTTTTATGTTTTATGTATATATTTGTTTTTTCTCCAAAAAAGCGTTCGGGCCCAAGCGCTAGTTTAAAATTGGCGTATATCGGGTGTCTCCGCAATTTTGCGATACCACTTCTGCTTTGTTTATTCAGGGGAATCTGAAATGCCTCTGTCTTGCAGAAGAACGATCACTTACAAAATTTAATTTTTTACTTTTTTTAATGGATACATTATACGTAACAACCGTAAAAAAATGTGGTTGGTGATTTTTTATAAACACCTATCAAATATGTATTTATAAAAAGGGAATATATTTTTTTAGAAAAGTATAATCTTTCGTATAGAAACTTCTTAGGTCATCAAATATATTTCTGTAAGAATTTTTTTTGTTGTCAATTTTTTTTTGATAGAAATAGCGTTCAAGGTCACATCTCTAGCTGCTGTATGCGAACGCTAAGCTATGATAGGCACATTGTCAAGGTGCAGGACATGGTTAGGCATCGCGAAGTGTCCTCAAGAGCTCACGGATTGCTGCTTTACTTAGTGCTTAGGAAAACTTAGTCCGTTTTCTCTTGTGCTTTCTCTTGTTCTTTTTAACGAGCAGTGGTAAAATAAGGGGTTCTAATGTAATGAATAAATTTTCGGAAATATTGTTGAAATTATTCGAACACCCAATAATCGACCAATTTTTTAAAACTTATTGTCCAAGTTGAGATTGGTATTGTCACATCCTACCTAATCAAAGAGTTCCTTTTATACTTACATGTATTTTGTATTGTCTAAATAATAAATATTTCGCATTTCAGTTGAAAAAAAAACATGTTTTTATGTTTTGGTTAATTTTACCCAGAGCGATTCTTTTTGCCCAAACCAATGATTCTTTTTCCCCAGTAGGGTGGAGTAAAAATAACCAAATGCACTTATTTACCTTTTTATCAAAATTAATATTTGTTATTAAAATTATCGCCAATTATTCATGATTCAAATCTAAGAGTCATTTAAAACCGATATCAATTGCACGGTAGTTAAAAATGAAATCAGGGTTTCAAATAAAGTGGTTCCGGCTGCCAGGGTCTCCCCTACTCCATATGTACTCCAGAAAACCCTTTTATTTCAACTACAGATACATCACCAGTTCTGTTATATTGTACAGCATACAGGTTTGTGTAATTAGTTAATTATTTGCCATAATTCATCATAAAAAAGATTCCAAAGAAAAATCCCAAAGGGGAAAGATTATGTTTTACGTACATTCCGCCTTCTTAATATAATAATTGTCAATGTAATTCTCAATTGTCTCAAGTCAATTGTCTCAACTGTAATTGTCAATGTCAATTGTCATTCTTTATTGTTTCCCCTTTTTTTGCAGTACTTGATGCTATTTAAAGATATGCTATTATACCACTGACCTTTTAAAATGATGGTACTGTTGGTAGGGTTATACGTATAAGGTTAGGTAGCAACACAAAACACTTGAGAAAGGAAAAAGGCAAAACACTTGAGAAAGGACTTGGAGAAATTTTTTTGATTAATAAATATTAAAGATACAACTATATTACTTTAGTTAGTGATAAACAATATTTATATTTGGTAACACATAGGCATAACTTACCATTAGTTCTAGACAATATAGAAACGAAATCTATTAAAAAAAATACATATTTCCCCACCGCCTTTTTGAAAGGACAGTGGGAGAATCTGGGTTTAAATACTTTCTTGAGTTATTTGCGTTTTACATATACTGGGAGATTATAACAATTTTATCCGTTTCCACACGGTCTTTTGGAGTGAAAGTGTACCTTCTGAAAACAAAGAAAAGCGGGCCCGCGGTCGCTTTCCGGTCATATGGACAATGCATTTTCAACTTTATTTTACACTCTCAATTTTTACGGTTTTCTCTGATATTACAAGAATTGCCCCAAAATTATATTGATTTTACGACAGAAACTTTCATTCTTTTCATCGACCTTTAAATCGCATGCCTAATATTAGGACTAACACTTTGAATGTGTTTTAACGATTTTTGATAAAAGGTACACTTTCACACCCCCCAAAGGGCATGACAGGTAAAATCGGAGAAAATAAACTGTTATTATCTCCCGGTCTGTAAACTTTGGTTATTAATAATCCCAAAATTAATTTTTGTACTTTGTTATTTATAATTGGTACTAAAACCATAAGTTATTTTAACAAATTTATTTTATCATCAAATACAAAATAATAACAAATACATCTCTTAAATAAACAAGATAGTCTCTTTCTAACAGTACTCTCCATGTCCAAGTTCAAGACACCCAAATTTACTAGAGCTCCTAATATTTCCATGGTCACCAAACCATCCGTCACTAAATTTTCCACCATAATCCTTATAGTTTCCAAAACCGCCATGGTATCCAAACCATCCCAGTCCAAAATCTTTATTACCCCAAAAATTATCCTTTAGTTTTTGATGTCTATCGTCCTCATCGTCATCCTCAAAGAGATCCTCGTGGCTTCCTTGACCTTCATCTTTGTCACTGTCATCATTCTCAATGTCCTCTTTTTCTTCTTCTCCATTATGATCTTCGTTATTGTCGGTATTTTTTTCGCTCTTCTGCTCGGCTTCATCCTTGGCGTCATTACCTTGCTCATCTTCACCGTGAGCGTCCTCATTTCGTTGAGAGTGATCATCACCGTCTATGCCTTCTTCATCTTCGCTAAACTCTTCGTTTTGTTTGACAACAGTCGCGGCTTTGTCGTTGCTATCTTTCTCATCGCTATCACTTTTATCCTCTGCAGATTCTGCCAATCGTTCTATTTTCTTGGATTCAAAAGCGTTTGGATTGTAAAGGCCAAACTCAAAGGAGTACACGTCGTCCTAGAACACACAAAATAATATTTTCTAATATTGACTGTATATCGGATTATATTGTTACATTATTAGAGCCTCCTTGTTCTAGTTGTGGTATGATTATGGCTGCAGCGGATGTTGCAAAAACAACGATTATTATCTATAAAAATGTTTAAATTATATAATGAAAAATAAATTCCAGAAATATTAATAGATATTATTTGAAATAAGTTTAATTAAGTAATGTACTTACGGTTCTGATTTCCATTGTTGATTTGGTAATTAGAAATAACGGTCCACTTTCTTGTCATATGCTTTTATACGCAGAAATTAATGAAGTATGCAGAATGTGTCAGCCCAACTGCACAATTAATGTGTTAATAATGCTTTATGGTTCACTTCATATAAATCTTTGTTTTTAATTTTTTTCTGATCTGCAATTTGATTAATTGTAGGTATCGCTAGACCTACGAGGGGAGTGATAAATTTACAACTACATTTATACGGTTAGGAGCTGTTTTCAACAAACGGTCGAAAAGAAATTAAATTTGCTGAGATGGTAGACATAGGGCCCCTGATAGTGCACCTGAGTTTGCGATCTACCTCGGGGGGTTGCCGTTCGATGGGTGGAGGGATGAACATTCTGCGTCGCGACGCTTTTCGGAAATTAGCGCCGTTGTGGTAAGTGCTATCGAAAAAAAGTACAAAATGAGAATTGTAGAGAACAAAATTGGGCAAAATTTTGCACAATTACATTTTCGTCTGCGATCAATAGTTTCCGCTCTACGGCGCGCCAAAGTTCGGGGTTGATTTGCAATTTTGAACAACATCAGAATTTCATCGCGGATTAAGATGAAGATCGCCATTAAACAATTCTGCAATATTTTTTTCTGAAAGAGTAATATTTTCTGAGTCTTCAGATGCCCGACTTGTTGTATTTGCTGTGTATAATGAAAGATATAATTTTTTGAAGTGCGCCCCTACACACCGCGATATGGGCAATTTTTAATTATGATTATCTACGGTCAATATTTCCTTATTATTGTTGAGCTAGGTGCCAAATTTATAATTTTCGTGTGTATAATGATACAAGAAAATATCAATTTCCACTCATTTCCACACCACCCCGAAGTAGTGTTGGTTGGTACATTTCCGATCGGTCACGGTCGATATCAGGGTTTATTTTACTATGAGTCACTTGCGACGTTGTAAAACTGACTCGCCTTCATTGTCGCTATCCTCAGACATCAATTCCGAGCCAGAATCGGCAAATTCGATTCTGATGGGACTGGATGGTCTTTCATCACTTATTTTTATTCTGGCAAATTTGAACGGTTCCCGTTTTTGCATCGTATCTAGCTTAGTTACAACGCAATATAAAAGTAACAGTGCTCATTTTATAGGTGTTTCCAAGTACTACAAAAAATGTTCAATACGTTTTTTCCAAAAAATGCATCAGTTTTCCGTTATTTAACGTCGAATAATTCGAACAAAGTTGTTGAAAAAAAAGTCTTCTAAAACGAGCCATAACTTCCTTTATTGTGGACCTAGCGCATTCATAAAAAAGGCGGTCTTTCTGGTTTCTCACAAGTTTTCGAGGTATCCGGGAAAAACCATCCAAAAACAAACATTTTTAACGTAAAATATGTACGAACAAACTTTATAGACAATTTTTTACATAAAATTTGTCTCTGTCCATTTTCAGGGCTTTTTTGAGTTAAAAAATTTCTACCCACGAGAAAGGGTGGCATCCACCCTCAGGGTACAAATACATATCGGCGCTATGTCACTTCTGCTCATTGAGCCATCCCCTAACTACTCACAAAATTTCACGTCAATCGGTCGAGGTTAAAAGAATTCGAAGCGGAAAAGCTTCAACAACTAATATTGACCGTAGATAACGCCGTAGGAGAGGGAGCATGCTCCAAAAATCCCCAATATAACTATTTATTCCACATAACTCAGTAACTGAGACATGTACCCTCTCTGATATTTTTTGACAGATGTGAATTGGCGTGAGAAATGTTATTCCTTATGCCAAATTCATTGCCACGCCGTAGGAAAAGGGGCATGCTCCCAAAATCCCCAATATAACTATTTATTCCACATAACTCAGTAACTGAGACATGTACCCTCTCTGATATTTTTTGACAGATGTGAATTGGCGTGAGAAATGTTATTCCTTATGCCAAATTCATTGCCACGCCGTAGGAAAGGGGGCATGCTCTCAAAATCCCCAATATTAAAATTAAACCCCAATTAAAACGAGCACATATCAGAGTATATATGGGCGCTTGATAAAATCATGTCTTTAAAATGTAAGTGGGCATCTGCAGACTTAGAAAACATCACTCTTTCAGGAAAAAATGTTACCGAATTCTGATTTTGTTGAAAATTGCAAAATTGTGCACAATTTTGTTCTCATATTTCATTTGTACTTTTTTCATGTCTACCATCCCACCAAATGTAATTTCCTTTCGACCTTTTTGCGAATAGAACCCAGTTTTTGTGGCCATTGCTTGGGCTATTACCCCAAGTAATATTGGTATAAATCAAATACTAAAGTGTAATTGTATGCATCAGAATTATAAATGGACTTAAATTTGCGTCCCAAAATACCACACTCACGTTTGCGAAAAAAATTTGGATTCTTAAAAAGGTACCTGATATAAAGATACTTACGGATTACCAGCTCTAATGATGTGTCTATTTTCTTTCTGGGCATCAACGATTGTTTCTCAATCGCAGCATGCATTTTCGCATCGCGCGTTTGCAGAGGAGAAACGAAAGTTAATGCCGATTCGTTTGACAATTGATGTATGCGTTGAAGATCTTAGATGAGCTACGTGAGATCACGTGAGTCACCAAAAGATTTTGAAACTTTATTAGTTCGGCGGCTCTGCCGCGTAATTTATAAATCACATGGAGAGTTAACAGTAGCTTTTGATAGATAAGTAATGGGTGGCATTCAGCACGCTATTGGTAAGGAATACCCTACGCTTACCAATAGCGTTCTGAAAGCCACCACTCCTCCCCACTATTTATCATTTAGGCGGTCCGCTTGCCCCAGTATGGCATCAGCGGATATATAGCTTCTCTAGCTTTAAAATAACTTGATTCTCGTCTAACGCATTAAAATGTTCTATATCGTATATTATAATCTCTAATCGTGTTCTGTCCAACCCGGTATGTATACAGTGCGTTAGAAAGTAACGGATAAATTCAATATTTCTTAAGACTAACGTTTGTATTTAAAATCAACGGACACGATTCTTATTTTTAATTCTGCTTACTTTGGTGTAATATACAATAAGATACGGCAACAATATGTGATGCCGCATTCGTTCCTTCATTTCTACCAGATTCCTCGGTTTTGGGGAGTAAACTTTGCTCTATGACGTCATATCCGGAAGACTTTTTAGTATATATGACATCAAAATAAGCGAAATAAAAAATAAAAATCCCCTTTTTTCCCCGAGGATTTTAGATAGAAATGTCAGTCTGCAGAAATATTGAATTTATCCGTTATTTTTCTAACGCACTGTATATGCAACATAATAAATATACTGAATTCTTTTCTTCCATGAATCTCAGTTAATATTAACAACGCTTAATTCTTGAACACCACTCATATAGTTTCCAATTGAAGCGGACATTTATCGGTTTTTGCAATTTCTGGGAATGTGAATGTGACATACCAATCAGTTCAGTATTTAAGGTATGAAAGCTTGACGTTTGAAATTAAATGCAGTAATAGATCCGTCGAGTGGTGTCACGCATTGTTCTGGTCCGATGTGCAAGTAGATAGATCAGAAAATACGATTTTTTCCCTTTTCAAATACCTGAAGTATAAATAGAAGTGTTAGAGTTGAGATAAGGTAATATCGGAGAGATCGTGGGTGTCGAAGAGGTGCCAGAAGTGTGTTCAAGCAATATGGTGGTCCCTAGTCAACAGTTTGTTTTAAGAAATTCTTCTTTCAATAACCTATACCAGATAGTTACTTATGGCAGATAGTGGGCGCTTTTTATCAGTCTAGTTAAAAATGCTGATATAAGGAAAAGTGCACTTTAGACGGATATTATTTTATATATATATATATATATATATATATATATATATATATATATATATATATATATATATATATATATATATATATATATATATATATATATATATATATATATATATATATATATATATATATATATAGTGCGGAAAGAAATATTTGGTTTGTAGCTATTCATTACATAGAGAAATAACAAGTTACATAGAGAAATATACAAGTTCTTTCACCTTCATTGAGGATCTTCAGAGTGATGTACGATTTGTTTTATTGACCATTTATACTTGAATTTAAAACATTAACACTCCATTACTTTCAGTAACATTTTGTGACATTAGTCTCGATGGAACTGAAATTCACAGCAAACACAAACTTATTCTACTATTTATATTTGTTCAATTTGATCATATTATATATAAAAGCATTAGGCATACAGTTATCCAGAAGATGTTAAACTTTAAAATGCTAAAATCTATTAAAACAACTACTTTTCCTAGCTATATGCTAGAAAATATTGAATTAAATATATAATAGAACTCTGAAGCATTTCAAGAGGGAGTGATACAGAAATTGCTCACTTAGTCAAAACTAAAATCATTTGTTGGATCTTTTGTCTTAATTGTTACTTCGAAAATTAGAAAAAAATCCAATTTTGACTCTGGAATATATTTATTAGCTTGTACGTTCTTTACTATTCATAATTGCTTCGTGAAAAGAAATCTTGGGTTTGTAGCAATTCATTACATAGAGAAATATGCAAATAGATGAATAATAAGGTCACAAAATGTCGCTGAAAGTGCTGAAGTATTAATATTTTAAATTCAGGGATAAATGATCAATAAAACAAATCGTACATCACTCTAAAGATCCTTAATGGAGGTGAAAGAACTTGTAAAACTTCTAAGGGGTTCGTTTCTGTATATATATATATATATATATATATATATATATATATATATATATATATATATATATATATATATATATATATATATATATATATATATATATATATATATATATATATATATATATATATATATATATATATATATATATATATATATATATATATATATATATATATATATATATATATATATATATATATATATATATATATATATATATATATATATATATATATATATATATATATATATATATATATATATATATATATATATATATATATATATATATATATATATATATATATATATATATATATATATATATATATATATATATATATATATATATATATATATATATATATATATATATATACATATATATATATATATATATATATATATATATATATATATATATATATATATATATATATATATATATATATATATATATACACTGCTGGCCAATAGGTTGGAATAATTCAAATTTTTAGGGTAAGTTTCGATACATATATCTTCTGAACGATATGGAATATCAAAATACGGATTTCAGGACGTTTTTGGAAATTTCATCGACAAAAACTGGTCTGAATATCAATTTTCCATTATGCTCAAAAAAGGAATATACGGGGGTGTAAACTAAACCCCTAAAAAAATCAAAATTTCATTCTTACCGAGAATTTAGGAAAACCAAAATCGAGTTAAATTTTTTATACCGGGGTAATCTATGGACCAATTCGAAAAAACAAATTTGGCCGATTTTTGATATCTCGCTTATTTTTGAATATACGGCGTTTTTATTGAAATTAGGACAATTTTTTGGAAATGTATCTCTTACTTTTTAAAAACAAAGTAAGTAATGGATTTTTTTCTTATTTGCAAGTAAGCTTACATGCCTCTAGCTGCCTCAGTAGCTAGAATTGACATTTCTTATACAGGGTGCCTGCGAAAACATTTAATAAGCATGTGTCACGAAAAATCTGTATATTTAAATAAACTGTGTGCAGAACCCTGTATGATTAAAATGAACGATAATTTTAAAATTTTAAAACTGTGAAGGGAAACCTTAGAAAAATATCTCGAAACTGTTTTTTATTTTTCTTGATCGGATGAGTATTATCATAATCACCAGCTAATCGTTACTACCGCAAGTTTTTTAAATGTTTTATATAGGGATTTACCGTGTAATTACAACGAAACTGTGAATTATGATAATACTCATCCGATCAAGAAAAATAAAAAACCGTTTCGAGATATTTTTCTAAGGTTTCCCTTCACAGTTTTAAAATTTTAAAATTATCGTTCATTTTAATCATACAGGGTTCTGCACACAGTTTATTTAAATATACAGATTTTTCGTGACACATGCTTATTAAATGTTTTCGCAGGCACCCTGTATAAGAAATGTCAATTCTAGCTACTGAGGCAGCTAGAGGCATGTAAGCTTACTTGAAAATAAGAAAAAAATCCATTACTTACTTTGTTTTTAAAAAGTAAGAGATACATTTCCAAAAAATTGTCCTAATTTCAATAAAAACGCCGTATATTAAAAAATAAGCGAGATATCAAAAATCGGCCAAATTTGTTTTTTCGAATTGGTCCATAGATTACCCCGGTATAAAAAATTTAACTCGATTTTGGTTTTCCTAAATTCTCGGTAAGAATGAAATTTTGATTTTTTTAGGGGTTTAGTTTACACCCCCGTATATTCCTTTTTTGAGCATAATGGAAAATTGATATTCAGACCAGTTTTTGTCGATGAAATTTCCAAAAACGTCCTGAAATCCGTATTTTGATATTCCATATCGTTCAGAAGATATATGTATCGAAACTTACCCTAAAAATTTGAATTATTCCAACATATTGGCCAGCAGTATATATATATATATATATATATATATATATATATATATATATATATATATATATATATATATATATATATATATATATATATATATATATATATATATATATATATATATATATATATATATAATGTGAGAAGAAATCTTGGGTTGTAGCAGTTCATTAGACAGAGAAATAATTAAATATATTGATAAATAAACAATTATCAGTCGTATATACGACATATATACGGAAACTAATCACTTAGTCACTTAGTTGTACCAATTCTTCCACCGTTATTGAGGATGTATATATCCAGATATACGATTGGTAAGTATTTTCCGTTGATTATTATTTATAAATATATTTGATTCTTTCCCTGTGTAATGAACTGATTTCTTCTCGCATAATAAATATGAATAGCAAAGAACTTTAAATTTCAAGGTGTCTTCTCCATCAGGTATGACACAATGATATTTTTGTGTACCTGTTATTGTTTTAGCTCTCAGGTAACGTCTCTTACCTTATGTTGTTACCATATTTAACTAAACATATACGGTCATAAGCTATTATATTATTATAACATATCTATTATATTTCATAGATGGCAAAAACTATTGCTGGTGGACCTAGAGAAAAGCTTAATATTCACTTTTCGTAAGATAGCTACAGAGAAAAGGGCGCAAAACCAATTTTTCGGTTTTTTATTTTTCCGGTAAAAATAAGTCACTAAATAAAATATTAAATACACTCACAAAAATACAATTTTGTGAGTGTATACCTTTTGCACTGAATAAGCATGACATTTTTGGAATTTGGGAAACGAGTATTTCAACTGCTTCTTATTCAACAAATTCTTTTTATAATAACTGTAATAATAGATAACACATCTCCTTATTTCTTAATATTTTCAACTGATTAGCAAGAATATCTAATGCATAGAAAAAAAATCTACTTCCAACAGTTGTTCGGCATCGTTTAATATCTCATCTTCTGATAATTCTTCATAATTTTTTTTAACTTTCCTCTTTCTTTTATTTTCAAAAACAGTAATATTGAAGTAATTCGCTAAAATAACTGCATTCTTCTAATATATGCAAAGTTTGTTCTCATATGGCCCATTTTTGTTAAAGTTGCATTGAGTTGATTGGAAATTAAGACATATCTGCTTTTTGCAGTAATTTTGCCACTAAGTAATGTAATGTAATGCTTGCAGTAATTACATCACTGTTCTGGAATCACCATCAAAGTATAAATATTGTTAATAAATAGATGTAATAGTTAAATTGAAACTAATCTCCCTCTGTTCTTCCAGAATAAATTCAATATTAATAAACAAGTCACATATTAAATAATATTTGAAACATAGTAGCTTTAACGAGAAATAAGATTTTCTTGAGAATAAAACTAAATTTATAATCTTAAAAGGCATATAAGTTTCAATTTGATTTTATGAGTCTATTTTTAACTCAACTTGAGGTAAAGTGTTTCCATGCTCTAATTTAAAATAAGAAAACTATAAGAGTTTTTCATTTTATCTATATAATTATAAAATTGACACATACAAATAAATTATAAATTCAAATTACATCTATCACCAACACAGCTAGATCGAGAGGTGATAGTATATTTTCTCCGAGCTCAGGGCTCTTTGGTACCCTGCAACCTGCAAATCTAATTCTTATTATTATAAGACTTTAAATTTGTTTGAACTTTTTTCTCGAGAAAAGCTATCGAAAGAGATAATATTTAGATAATATTTTTAACTACGAATACCTTGTTCGAATTTTTGGTGAATTGTGATCTGTATACGTGCCACCGGCCTGTAGAAACATTTTATTGCGACTGAAACAAGAAACTACATATTGCATACAAAACAGTTAAGTCGAGCTTGATATTTTCTGTAATGGTACAATTCTAAAAAAATCAGTATTAATTACTTTCAAGTGTTTATATTTTTTTCGGGCTGCTTCCTTATTACTTAATTATCGGACGACTAAGGTTTTGCGGTAAACCATTTATTTTAAATAAAATAGATATTTAAAAATATTTTTTAAGCCGTCATTGCCAGCAACCATGAAATCCAATTGGAGGTTGTTTTCTTTAATTAAATTAAATCTGTGTGATTTATTTGCAAAAGGTTTTTGTTTTAGCTCGTCATTGGTAAGTATAAAAGAGCTACGTTTGACTTGTGATGATACAGTCTTATCTTCTATCAGTTTGTGAACATATCTACAGCACAGCACCAACATGAACTTCAGAAATGTACGTATATTTGTTTAAAATTAATAATATTTCACGAACAACTTCCAGTTATTCTTTACATAAACGTTATTTCAAGTGGGAAGTAACTTATGCGATGGGTGAGAGTGACTCCAACTTATTTGAATCAAATGCATAGTAGCTGATCTGATTAAGTCAGTGGATAAAATTTCATTGTTGCCAATTGTTATATCGCCTTCTCAAAATTGTTTCAAAAATGTCTGGAAGTTTTCACAGAATCAGTAAAATCAGTGCCTCTATAATGCCGCGGCTGTTCAATCATCCTCAAAATTCACCCCCCATATATATTCAATGGAATTTATACCAGGAGTTTAAGCAGGCCACGGAAAACGGTTTAACCCCAACAAAACCAAGACCCCAACATTGTTTAATATCTGCAATTAGTGCTGCAGTAGTTATATTTTATCTTACATAAAATTTAAAAGGCGATCACTAGGCTTTAATATTGTCAATTTACTTTCTCAAAAATTCTTTAATTTCAATACGAACAATATCGGTATGTTTTGCTTTCTATTTTAAAATCATAAATGGGTTAGCACACAAAAAAATTAAATTATATAATATACATAATGAAACTAGATGGCTACTATTTAATAGGTATATGTTAGACAAATTTTATTTCTATTTGCTAAACAAATATATTCCCAAGTTGAAAATTATCATCATAAAACAGTCGAATTGAGAACCTTTTCCTTTTTTTGAGTAATATAGAGGTAGAACAAAAATACTTTTTCTTGTAAAAAAAATGAATCTTAGTGTTATGATGTTTAAAATCAATGTTTAAATCAAAATAAAGTGGTATCCAAACAGTTGAATCCTGTTCAACTCTGGCTCGTTTTGATAGAATTCCCGTTTATAAAAATAAAAATATAAATATAGAACAGATCACATGCACCGTTGAGTTAGTTAAATATGAATTTATCACATTTTATCACAAGTTATATATATATAATAACATACATTCTTAAGTTCAGAGTTTAATTCAGAGATTAAAGACCGAATTTCAGAGTTTGAAATCTGAATTTAGAGATTAAATTCTGAATGCAGAGATTAAAGTCTGAATACAATATATACAGTCTGGAATCCAGATATTAAAGCCTGAATTTAGAGTTTAAACTCTGAATTCAGATGCCTGAATTAAAAAAAAAACAGACGTTGATCTTTTACGTCTTCCTATATTTGAGCTCATGATAATATTTTTTTCCAGATTATGTTCTTCGTTTTGGCAATCATAGCCTCCACGTTTGTTGGTGACGCTATCGCACAGGTAATTATTATTTAAATAACGATAATACTCAAATGTAAAATGTAAATTACAAGTACGTGTTGAATATCCGTAAATACTGTTGATAAACTTTTGTATAGTTAGGTAAAGTATCTAATATTTATTTTAAATCTGCCTGATTTTAAAACATGTTCTTCTAGAAAAGACACGATGATGGCCATTTACACGCACCAAATGATGGACATCACTAAGCTGGGTTAGAGGATTGTTGATCGTACCAGGCCTAATGCTATCAAGATCTAAGATATTTATCTACATTATTCACCAGATTTACCTTAACATACTATTACGTATACAACTCGTACATTAAACAAAAAATTAAAAAACATGTATATTAGATTTTAAAATGTATATTGTAATCAATAAATTATTCGAAATGATGAAGTAGTATTTGTATACATTTATTTAAATATGTCAATGAGAGTTAAAGTAAAATAACGTAAATGGTTCAATTTTCACAACTTTCCCATATCATATATCGTGTCTGCCACTTTTGATAGTAGTGCGGCAGCACACGTAATTCCGTATGCTACTTAATGCTACAGGTAAATAGTTTTTTTTTGTGGTCCCTCATGGAACATGGAACAAGTTGATGGATATCTACAAATCGTGACCAAATCGTGGGATGCTCCATAATCATAAATACTCTAGCAATGGAGTTTCTTTCAACCCCCGGTCCATCAAATTGGTCTTAAGAGTCTCAATATTATGAACTAAAACCGGAAAAACTCAAAATAGTTGTTCAAAAATAGGAAAATGAGTTAAATTTACTTGAACGTCACAGAAATGAGGATTTCTATACAATTGCAAAAATTGTAGCACGAGGTGAATCATATTATCCCTTCCCCTTTTATACTCTAACATGAATTGAAGTACATGAAACTAACGCCTCTTTAACATCAAGGAAAAAAGGTAACTGTGATTTTTAAAGTTAAATAAATATTGAGTATAAAAATTATATTTATATAAAATGAGTAACTATTTAGACTTAACCATATCTGTTTTTAGACATAGGCGTCCATTCAAGGATGGAGAAAAAAGAAAAATATACAGGTGAGCTTTTTTTAAAATGGATGCAGCACTTCATCAGTAATGTTAGACCTAGTCCCGAAAAGAAGGCTCTTCTAATTTTAGATGGACGCACGAGCCATTGTCATAGCCATAGAATTGTGTGATATTGCTTTGTTTGCACTCACAGGATACAGCCTTTAGACGTCTCCTTTTTTGGGCCTTTACGCGGTTATTATAATCAAACCGTCACAAAATGGATGAAAACCAATCCGGTACGTAATGTTGCACTGTATCAAGTGGCTGCACTATTTAACGAGGCTTACTAAAACGCAGCTACGGCTGCCATAGTTATTAGAGGATTTTAAGCTACTACAATAATAAATCATGTTTAATAAAAACATATTTCCAGATCATATGTTTCTTTCGAGCACAGTCACCAATGTAACACTTGACACCACAGAACCTGACAACATCCTACTCGAAAGAGTAAATATTCCTGAAAATAACGCACCAGGAAACGACACTTTGAGTACATCCATTATCATTAGAGAAACACCTCAATCTCCATTGCCTACCACATCTAGCATGAGTTACGTAAAAGATATCTTGTCTTCAAGATAACTTGTCTCCAATGCCAGATGGGAGATCTAGCAGAAATAATTCAAAAAGAAAGACCAGCAATTCATATCAAGATATTTTAACTGAAAGTCCGTACCTGCAAAGTGTTCGCGAAAAAGAGAAAATTAAATTTGCTGAGCAGCAAAGAAAACGTAAAAGAAATATTGTCACTAAGCGTATTATACAAGACCATTCTTCAGTTGCTGCTATGGCGTTTGAGGATTCTGAAGAAAGTGACTGCGGCTGCATTTATTGCAATGACTTGTACAGCCATTCCAAATCTGGGGAGTCCGGGCTTAGATGCCAGTAGTCTTGCGAAAAATGGTCTCACGCGTAGTGTGCTGGACTTTGAAAGATATCTAAGACTTTTGTTTGTGAATTATGCAATTAGTTTTATAGTCTTTATATTATATGTCGTCTTGTCCTGTAGGGTCGGGCAAGATGGTTTTGTGCTTAAGATAGTTTTTTGTTACAATGTAGAGACTATTTAAGGAATATTGATTTAGGTTTATTTTATAATAATAATAATATTTATTTATTCCAATAGGAACAAAAACCCAATTACAGGAATAGAAGCAATACAAGTAGTAATTAAAATATAACAATATAAGTAGAAGTAAAATAATACAAAACAGCAATACAATACATAAGACGTAATACCTATTAGCCAAACGAAATATGCATATGCATAATATGCATATATGGCAAAATAATACAAACTAACAAAATATAATTTACTACAATAAATCAAACAAGTACCTAATACTTACGCTAACCGAGCTACCCAGTTACATATACTCTTCAAATTACCACAGTGAATATCACAATCAGAAGCGATACGATTGAACAGTTCACATATTAGAGATATTGTTACGTTTCTCGTAACTTTTTGGGCTAGGGTTAGTTTTAATAAAACCACATTATCTCACTACAACTAACTTATTTATTTATTCACACTTCTACTTTGACACCTTTGAGGAACACCTATCACTATTTAACAAATTGATATTACTTACATTATTCCTTTCACTAAATCTACCCCCATGGCTTCAGGAGATATGTCAACTTGTCTATCTCAATTCTCAAAACCCACTAACTCACTTCTTCCCAGCTTGCTATATCATAAAAGCAAGTCTAGCAGATTCACTATTCAATAAGTTCAATGTTTTCTACTTCCTTTAAAGTTTCGTTCGAAATATCTTTACTCGACAAATAAACTGTACTTACTAGCTAATGCCAATAAATGATATAAGATACCTTACATCCTTTATAGCATCCGAAATTTATTCTTTATTAATATGGAACTTATTTGACTTTGTAAAATTTTATAATTATTATGCATTGATTTCATAATAATTCAAATATTTCATTACGTTACATTTAGCATTAATTTAAAGTCATTACGTTACATTTAGCTATATTTAGTTTAAGATGATTTGTCTCACACCATGAAGACATTCTGTTAACGCAGTCTTGAAGATGGATGGAATATTTAATTTCAGAGTAGAGTTTAAAATCATCTCCAAATAACAAATGCTCACAAGTAATGACTTCAGGAAGATCATTAATAAAGAATAAAAACAATATGGGGCCCAGATTGGAACCTTGTGGAACTCTAGAAGTTGGAGAAAATGATATTGAATTGAAATTTTGATATCTGACCATAAAGTGTCTATCGCTTAAGTAGGAGGTGAATAACTTAATCAATGCTTGAAAAAAACCAACATTTTCTAGTTTAAAAAGGAGTATGTTATGGTCAATCTGATCAAATGCTTTTTGGAAGTCCGTATAGACGACATCGACCTGTCCTCTATTATCCAAAACCTCAGAGACATATTGAGTAAAAACCGCTAAATTAGATATTGTTGACCTCCTTGAAATGTTGAAATTACACAGTAGTGTAATGCCTCTATAATTTGATACACCATTTTGATTTCCCTTTTTTGGTATTGGGCATATATATGTTCTTTTTCCAATAAGACGGGAAGGAAGAATTACGTAGGATGAAATTGAATAAGATCTGTAGTGGTTCTACAAAAACATATGCATAGTCTCTTAGAACAAAACTGGGAATACCATCTACGCATTGTAAAAGTAAAAGTATCCTTAGATCGTTTCAGATTTTGTAAAACATCTTCATATGAGATATTCAGTAAGTCTATGTGAAGTCCTAGATTGTTGTGTAAAGAAAAATCAGATGGATTATCTGGTTGTGATTGAATGAAGACGCTGTTATAGTAGTCACCAAACGC
>CAXKVY010002590.1:0-77340 GCA_964058915.1 Tetropium fuscum
CTTGTCCCATAAATTTTATCAACAGAACGGTACGAAATTTTAAATTTTTTAATTAGTTTTTCGTCTACAGTATGTGTCGAAATTATGATTTATTTATGATGGATATGATTTAAATAATTTTTTCAATAATTTTCAGAAAATTATTAGTTTTGATTTTAATACCTTATCTAACTCTAGGTGCGTGCTTCCCATATTCTTTTAACTGGTATATTAAAATTAATCCTTTATAGTTGGTCCCATCACCTTAACTGTCTGTGTTCAATGAAATCTACTATTGATTCTATTTTCAATTCCGCTCTTATTACGTGATTTCCAATTTTATGTCCTTTGTTCATTGCGTTATAGCATTTCATGTTTTCCTCTTTCCTCAATAATTGTAACTCCCAAGTACTGGAAAATACTGACCTGTGTCTTCTACTTCACTTCCTGTACTTCTACTCCATCCAGTTGCTTATGAACTTGTTGTTTTCCCCGTGAGTTGATTGCCAGTACTTTTATCTCAGTTTTGTTAATTTTCATTTTATTTTGATGGTTCTTTACTTTGCCTCTCTTATTTACCATCCATAAATAGTATAAACAACAAAGGGCTTAATCCTCCACCGTTCCTTTGTACTGAATATTCCAAATTAGGGGTCGATGGACCTCAGCAAGCTGGTCCTAAAGGTTGTTCCAAAGGTAGTGCAAAGGTGAAAAAGGTGGTCTAAAAAGTGTGTGACTTACACTCGCTCGCCGAAAGACATAAAGCCCTGTGACACAGACCGGTAAGTTAGTCTCGTTACAAGAAAAAAAGATAGGTTAAATGACTCTAGATCTGGTAAAACTTACTTAACTTAATTAGTTGGAAAGCGGCTTCGAAAAGATAGCCACGCTGTGTCCCTCAATTAACTCTAGGAAGTTCAACGCAACGCAGGCTCTAGAGAATGCAAAGAAGGCAAAATAAAATATGAACACGCGGTTTCAAGAAACAAAATGGCTTACCTCAACGTTAAAAGTTATATGATCCCATTAATATGGTATATGCGGACTTATCCAAAATCTCAACACACGTGCAATGATTTGATGAATGATGTAATAAAATGATGAATGATGAATGACGAATAATGAATGATGAATAATGAATGATGTAATGAAAGTAATATGCCAAAAGGGAACGAGTAGTCACTGTTTAAAATCAATGTTGTCAAATATACCTACAATAAATTTCGAATTCTCAAATTGTAAACTACTAAAAGTGAACGTAACAAGACACTTAGCAAAGTTATTAATGATGGTTATTGGTCTATGATTTTTAATTTGATTTATTTCACCTTTCTTAAACATAGGTATTATTTTAGAGAGGTTCCAGGATGATTCATATGGAGTGCATGTATTAATAGAAATATTAAAAATCATGGTGAGAGTTTAGAGAGAAGACATGCGCAATCTCTAAGAAAAAAGCAGTCCAGTGCAGCAGTGCCTTAAGGTTTAAATTTTTTAAGACTATTAAGGACTTCAAATTCACTAAATTGCTTTAACTGCAAGCTATCCGTTAAGACATTAGTCAATTCAGGAATATTACTTTCTGCAATGCAGATAATGCATCTGCAATGATTTTAGGATCACTTATAACTTAATTTTTGAAAGTCATATTATTAGGCATGGTGTTGACATACGTTTTCGTCTTTCCTACTTATATTCTGTCTTACATCAAAGTTTTATGATCATTACACACTTGATAGGGCCGTCTATTTATATAACTAGCTCATTTCACTTTAATAATTTTGATCGATGAGAACATAATGCCATCAAAACAATTTTACATGCCATTTCCATTTATTGGATATATTAACACGTGATGTGATGAATTTGTATTCATGTGGATGGAATTTGTACACCACAGCAGACACGTTGAGATTTGCTATTCACTTGAATATTCCATATATTATAGTCCATAGCAACATTCAACAGGCCTATTTCCAGTTATATTATTATCTAGCCGCTCTTGTCTCGACGAGTTTGAAGGGAGCGAATCATTGACGTCAAATTTATACATGCTAGTGAAGATATGATAGAATCCTGAGCTATCGATCAATCAGTTCTCTGCTGAACCGTGATATCTGGATACTGCGATAGGTGCATACAAGAACTCAAAGGGCGCATAGTGTACAAACGCGTTCCGTCCGATTAATACCCCCGATAAGATGATGTAGTAAACATCGATAGTTTTCGGGCATGTACTCTTTAGCACATAATTGATTTTCATTTAAGCGATAACAACAGCTATCGCCAATTCTTTTAATATTTTCTTTGTCCCGATGTTTTCTTATTTTAGCACCCTAAATATTTGTTTAGGAAATAGTCCTTAAGAATAATGTATTTGAGGTTACATTGTAATCTGAACCCAACGCTACAGTTAATGTGAAAGATATTACAAGGATTTGCAGTAACTCTGCATATCTTAATATCCTTTTACTATGTATTACTTATTATTACTTAATATTAGTAAAAAGGGCCATTATAAGGCCCTTTTTACTAATATTTAACAATAATTGACAGTTGTGACCTCTGTTATTTAGACTCTCACTTAATGAAATAACAATCAACAAATACAAATAAATAATATTGACCTAGGGTTCACAGTTTAATTTAAAGTTAATTAAAAAAAAATTAAACAACAAAATGGAAGCTGAATATTATGCAATGTCAAATTAAATAAAAGATGAAGTTAATATTGATTCTCAGTCAGCTAGGAAAATTCAACATTTAAAAAGTATTGAAGAGATAAATGTTTTGACACTGGCAAAGAGGTTGTCAAGCAGCAATAAGACCTGGCAATTCCTGTGTAGTGGTTTTAAGACATAATTGTAATATCTGGTCCTGGCAGACTTCTGGAGAAATGGATATAAAAAATAAATATATGCAGATATATGTAATAGTGAAATTATTATAACTAATAATAAAACTACGCTAAATTTGAATAAAATTCACAAAAAACGTAGATTGAAATCTGTGCAATTAGCAGTAAACACAGTAAAGTAGTTTGCAAATTAAGCTATATGACAAGACGTATAGAAAATTGCGTGATATATTTAAGGCTCTCAAATAATATATCAAAAATATGAGAAAAGTAGGGCCTAAGCCAGTGGTTATTTCCACTTGGATATTACGATAAATAACTCAATTATTCAGTCTTTTTAGCTTACTATGTTATAATTAAGAAGGTATTGTGATCCATACGATAAACAATAAGGTACGATATGCAATAATTAAGTATGTATTTAATTATGAATAAAAGGAAACGGTATGTACCAAGATATGTATATCATCCGCGCCCTTGCGAATCCCAAATTACACTAGTATGAAAATCGTCAGAATTAAAATGTGGCCCAAAGCCTATCTCATCGTCGAAAGACAGGTCATTTAAATCGACATGAATCCTTTACGGGACCAGTGATGAAATGGATAGCAAAGTTTCAGCAGTATGACATATATTGAAAATGTAAAAATCACAAAACCTTAAAAATCTCACTATCACGGTACACCAAAAAAGCACGGAACGAAAAATAACTTGTTGAAAATTATATTTATTTATAATTTTTGCCCCACTGCGAAGCTAGTGGCGTGGCCACGTAAACTTCGAGCGGACGGTTATTATTTTAAAATATTTGAAAAAATGGGCGGTTTATTATTTAAAATATATTCGATTTAATGTAACGGATTATTTTTACATTATAGTGTCAGTCCCTTTGTTGTAGATTAAGAATAAAACCTTAGCGTCAAGTTATCGACCAAAATATATGCTTCTTCAGCCATTTTGAAGATGGGATCAATTTTTTTTGTGATAAATACCTTTTCTATCTTTGTAAATGTAAACTTAGATTTCCTTGTCAGCTGTTTTGTTCTATTACAACGTAAATTTCGGATTATCCGTCTCAGTTAGGCTCATACGTTAAATCAGCTACGCAGTTATCATTGGGGTAGATTCCCAATAAAATCTAAATTAGTCTTGTAGACTTTAGCATTCTCGCTACTTGTGATAACTGTAATTTCAGCTTCTTCATTTTGATGTTTTCATATCCCCCAACAGATGACCTTCAGCAGACCTTCAGCAACAGACCTTCAGCAGCATACGGCATAAGACATAGTTATTTTCCTAACTAGTGTGGAAAGTAATACTTTCCCGCGTGTCGACAGCCGATGCCGGAACGATGCGAAGCGGAGTTTGGGCAACTGTCTAATGCGAGAAAGATTTTTTAAATAGTGTTTTGAATATAGCCCAAATAGATATATTTATCTTATTTGTTTATTAAAAACTGTAATTGAAGACCTGAGAAATGTTGATATAGAAAAACTGGTTTCTGAAGTTCATCCGGTCATAGTTAATATTATTGTGTCAGTTATTTATGAAAAATATCCGAATCTTAAAAGATAATATGGAATAATCGGCGAAAATCGCATGATCGGTATGGATTGTATCGATGATATCGAATAATCATCCGACAAAATCCAAAGGAAAATATGAAAAGCATATCGCTTATTTGAAGATTGGAGGAGTCATCAAGGAGAAGTTCAGGTAGTTCTACTTCTAGCTCTACTATTTTGAACAAAAATCTAGAGTACATCTTTCATTAAACGTAAGTCTAAGTAGCTGGAAAGTGTAAGATGACACACAATCAAAAAGTAACATCAAAAAGTGTAGTAAAATATCAAATTCTGTTTTATTCTTCCCTGTATTAAGAGGCACTGATGTTCATTTTCCTTATTTATTATGTGTCTGTTAAACCGGTGAGCGGTGATTAAAATAATATTATACGTTATTTTTTCAAAGTTTATAAGTTTGTAGGTATTGAAAGTTTTTTATATTACTCTGTGTGTATATATGTTTATTATTAGGTACAGTGCCGTTCAATTGAAAGTAAACAATTTTTTTAATTAATGTGAAACAGGCTTTCAGGTAATCAAAACTTGGTTGTCAATTTTATTTGTCAGTTTACTAATAATTATTCTATAATTTGAAGTTTTCCTTATAATAATAATTATTATTATTATGCCGCGCTTAACTGAACCGCAAAAAATGAGAACTGTGATGTTACTGCAGAACGGATGGTGAATGCAAGCAGTTGCAGATACTTTGAATGTGAGTAAAGGTTGCATTTACAAAATTAAGCAAAAATGGAATGCAGAAGGAACTGTTGAGTACGTCCATAGAGGGGGCCGTCAGAAATTCAGTACTATGGAGGAAAACGAACTCGTCCTTGACCATCTCCGACAAAATCCTTTTGATACAGCAGTGACTGCCTGCTTCTTAACAAATTTTCCTGCTTCGGTAGAAACCGCAAGACGACGTATCAGAGCATCTGAGGTGAAGAATTTTTCGGCTGCAAATAAAGTTGCTCTGTTGCCACGGCATAAGGAGCAGAGGTTAAACTTTGCCAACCAATTTGTCGGTGTGCCACAGGACTTTTGGGACAACACAATTTTTTCAGACGAAAAAGTTTTTCAATCCTGCTATGATGGCTCTGTGCGTGTATACCGCCCAAGAAATTGCCGATATGAAGAGCGCTATATAAATCCTACAGCTCGTAGTGGTCGCTTCTCTATCAACGTGTGGGCATGGATATGTTTTCAAGGAGCAGGTGTTACTAGGAGAATCAGAGAGCGTCTTACTGGTCAAAGCTACGCTCGCATTTTGGAATATGTTATGTTACCTTCCGTTTCCATTTGTATCCCGAGAACTTCACTTTCCTTTTTCCATATTTCAATTAAATTTATATTTCAGGATAATTCCTCTATTCACAAATCACGAGTTGTTACTGAATGCCTGAATACAAACCATATTAACACTCTGCCCTGGCCCTCTAAGTCGCCGGATTTAAATCCGATAGAAAATGTATGGGCACAAATGGAAAAATATGTATAGCAGAAATTTCCGACCAGCGAACGTAGAAGAACTATGGTTGGCGTTTGAAAATGCCTGGGAAAATATTGGCGAGGATTACACCAGGACACTAATATTGTCTATGAGAAATAGGCTTCAAAAAGTTATAAACGCGACTGGTGCTTGGACCAAATATTAATTCATAGTAATTTTCTTAAGTTCTCAGTTAGTTTGTTAATTTAATGGATTTTTTTACAAGAGACGTCCTTACCATATAGATTTTCCTTAATAAATACTGTATATAAAATGCTGTCACCCTATAACTGACAGATACTTCAACCTAAAATAATTTTGAATGTGATCTGTTTACAAAAGCCTGCTTCACAATGGGAAAATTTCCAAAATTTCTCATAAGAGTCGTTTACTTTCAATTGAACGGCACTGTACCTAATCTTATAATATTATAATATAATAAAAAAATTGTTTTATACAATTACCTACAATTTGTTTTCAATTATTCTGAACCTATGCACATTACAAAGTGCACAAGTTATGTTGCAGCCTGTAACATTCGAAATCGAATAACAATAACAAAAGCTACCAACAGATTCAAATGCAAAATTGAAGGCGAAAATTCCTAGTAATCTAGGGACTTTAGTTGTAATGCACATCAACTGTCAATGTCACTTATGTCAAAATGTTATATGGACTTCTGCATTGTAACTGACGTCCTAAGATTACTAGAGATTTTAGTTTACGTTTAAATTTGGCACTAACCTCTTCTCTTCTCTTCTGACACAAAATTGATTCCAATTACGGTACTTTACGGTACGGTACAATTACGGTAGCCCAGGGTGCAAAATTGTAAGAATAGAATATAATGGAAGGAAAATAATTGTAATATTGTGATTCGAGGAGAGGATATTATTGCACGGTACAATTATTGCATTACAAGCACCTCTTTTTAGTACTGCAGTACCCATTTGAAAAGCAAGTACAATTTGTATCAAACACCGTAAATACAAGCAGGAAAGAAGCACCATAAGGGTTTCCTATAACTAATTATTATAAAAAATATTTAAGTTGACAATAAACTAATGAATTATGATGTATTTTTTGCGAGCCAGAGGTTTTTTCCCCACTAGTTAGGAAAAATTGAACTCAAATTAGTTACTAAATATACAACTTTTCAAAACACTATTAAAAAAATTCTTTTTCTACGATCGTGTCTGAGTTTCCCGATCTGATTTTATTTTCGAAAGCTACACTTTCCCGCAACGCATTTGTCACAAATTTTGGTATCGATCTTGATGGTTTTACGGCACAAAAGTTGTTATTTTTCAACTTAATATATTAACATAACTATTCTATAAAAAAAAACAGGACCATTTGTTACATATTTAGATATACTATCGTCATCGCTTTCTCTCTTAAAAATTTTCAATAATCTGAATATATTCTGTACGTGTAATATATTTCTTACACTTGGATATAATATTAGACAAGTCAATATTGGTAAGATATTCACGAAGCTTATAAAAAATCGCAGTCCTTTATCTCGATACAATACCGAGCAGCATCGAGTGTGACTTTTCAAGTATCATGAGGGTGCTGGTGCGAACAAAACACACAAGGCGGATTCTTTCATATCTGCACTGCACACCCAAAGTGTTGTCTACCAAGTATGCGGACCTCCCGTACATCGTATTTATATTACACAGACCATTGCCTTCTGCGTTCCCAGCTTCATTCACAGACGCATTGTCCGCTGTTTCAACACATCGTAATTCACACCCTCCCTAATGAATATATAATTGCAGTCACATAACGTTGATTCTTTTGTGATATGATACAGTATTGTTTAAAGTAGCAAATTTGCAACGGGTTATAAACTTTGAATAAAGGATGGATACGATCGAGGAAATCTAAAGGGGAGAATGACTCTTGTCAGTGTACAATCTCCGGGACTTAAGGGTAAGTTTACAGAAGTTGAATCCCATGCTTACCATAATATATATGGGTTTAAGAATTGATTGAGAAATTATTTCGTCAATCATCATTCATAAAACTATCACTTTTAGTTTAGTAGTATAGGTAATGATTTATATCGCAAAAAAATTATAAAGAATTGAAAAATGGTATAAATGATAAGGATATCATGTAAAGTTTTATGTGGGAACAGTAAACGTTACAAATTTTAAAATTTTACTATGTACCATGTATAAAAACTTACGGAATTATTGATATTATAATTATAATTATATCCAGAAATAACTAAAAAGTACTATAAATAAACCATAATTCAAATGTATAATGAAATTACAAATAATTTAGCACAGATTCGTACAAGACAATTTATTATTAAACTACATCGTCAAAACCTATCACAAACACAGAGGCATACATATCAAAATAGAGATTAAATTCCAACCTTGAATTTAGTATCAAGCAAAATATGAGACGTGAGAAATATCATCACGTGAATATTAAAAATGTATCCCAATTATATAAAATTTTTCAAAGGTCAACAATTGTCATAAGAATATGCATGGGTAACTTTGCATAACTTCAATCAATAACAATATTTACCATACCTGAAAAACACATTAAATTTATTAAATTATATATAAAAGACAATAATAAAATATATTTAAAAGTAAGAATATTGTAAATCTAACATATAAGAACGTGTAGTGAAATTAGTGAGGTGCTGCGAAAATAAACTCAAGAAAATAATTGAGAAATAGCTCATGGCAGAGATATTTGTATGAAAATGAACAAATCTAGTAGAGACTGGAAACAAGTGAACGAAAAAACTGTTTTTATTATTGGTTGGTTACTATTTTTAAGTGGAAACGCGTACATATTTCTCGCTGAAACATCGTACAAGATAATTTATTATTGAAGTACATTGTCAAAACCTAACCCAAAGTCATTCATATCAAAATATAGCTTAAAATCCAACCTTGAATTTAGTACCAAGCAAATATGAGACTTGGGGAATTAAGAGAAATATCACCATGTGAATATTAAAAATGTATCCCAATTATATAAAATTTTCCAAAGGTCAACAACTGTCAAAATAATATGCATAGGTAACGTTGCATGACTCCAATGAATAACAATAGTTACCATATCTAAAATAGACATTAAATTTATTAAAATATGTATAAAAGACAATAATAAGATGTATTTAATAAGTAAGAATATTGTATACCTAGCATATAAGAAAGTGTAGTGAAATTAGTGAGGTGCTGCGAAAATAAACTCAAGAAAATAATTGAGAAATAGCTCATGGCAGAGATATTTGCATTAAAAAGAACAAATCTAGTAGAGACTGGAAATAAGTGAACGAAAAAACTGTTTTTAATATTGGTTGGTTACGATTTTTAGTAGAAACGCTGTTTTTTTTTCAGGCAAACTTTCATTTAGGTGTAAATTGGGAAACACTTAAATTACTAATCAAAATTTTCCCTTAATTTATTTAGGAAATGATTTTATTTAATTTTAAATTTTTAAGTGTGCATATAAAACCCACGGTGATGTGGTTTCGATAAAACGATTAAGGTACCTTAAAATTTCAATAAATAAGTCACGGCTAATGCATAAAACTGTAAACTTTGATAGAAGCTTCACAAAGTTTCATGAAGCTATGCTTTACTTACCTCCACAATTGCACTTTTTAAATGAACTCTTAGAGATACGAATTTCATTAAAAACTAACTTAAATACTTTAATACATTTATAAACTTCCATGTTTTTTCAATAATGTCAATTTAATATAAGTTATGGAATCTTTGTCAAATAGAAAATAATTCCATACCATAGAACCACATACGCATACGTTAGTAAATCCACATGCAAATAGAACTGTTTTTCTATGGCATACATATGAGAATTTTGATATTTTGTGAGTGTTTCACCTGGTAGATATTTCTAATACTTTTTCAAAGACCGTTACAATAATTTAATGCTTATTTATACGTTTTCAATTACGTTATTTAGATACTTATGAAAATTAATAAATTGTTGCGTGCTTCATTATGCTATCTTTGTGCTGTGTGATATATGTTTTTCACAGCTTCCTCTAGATCTTACTAATGAATTTTGAGATATATATATACTTGGTTTAGAAAATAAATGAGAGACCCCGACTCACACCCGCTGTCTTCGTCTTCTGCATTTAGAACAAAGCCACTGTCTTCGTCTTGGGCATTGAACCGCTGCATGAGTCACTCTCATTTATTTCCCAAACTGAATTATAATTGTAATTTAATGAACTTACTAGATGCCACTAATACAAAAATTTTAGATCTCAGCTCAACCGTTACATACAGGATGACCGAATGAGCATAGCCAGGGTAGGAAAGGTAAAAAAAATGAAATAAAGTAAATCTATAGGTAAAAATCAATAAATAATTATTAAATTAAATTAAATTAAATAAATAATAATATAATATAAAATTATAAATTAAATATATAAGCACAAACCCATAAATCCTTTTCAATATACAAAAACATTTGCAACAGTATCTTTCCATCACATGTTTTACAGTAGATGACGTGCAGCGGATTTGTGTTTGCATTAAGTATAGTAACGATAACGGGCATAACTATGAAATTAATGTTACAATTATCAGAGTTCTACAGGGACCCGATTTGAGACTATTCGTTATCGATTTATTTATTTATTTAGTAAATAACTTAAAAAATTAATACAAACGATTATTTTATTGTCTATTTTACTAACGCCATTTATAGAGGATGTTGTAAATAATGTTTTGCCTTCTATTACGAGAGAAATAAACACATGGAAAGATTTATTTTTTATTGATCGAATACGAGCCATTTTCAAGCTTAGTTTATCGCAAAGTGTATGTTCCTAAAATGAGCAAACTACGTTTTAAAATCGCTGCCAGCAGAAGTGTTCCTGACATCTCCAATATCCATTGATAATGGCCCAAACCGCAGAGCTTTCTTATCATTCCACGGAAGAAATTTAATTGAATTTCTATTATACATGTACTATTGGAGTTTGATTTGTGCCTTAATATAATATGCCAGATGTAGTATATCGCGGTATAATGGAGACTCCACTAGACATGTCCTGGAAAATTTCACATTTTATTGCGCAGTCATTAATTGAGAATAATTTAAACATTGGAGTCCTTAATAATATATAGGACATATTTTCTTATTACTTGAACTTAATTAATTGTCCAAGCGAAACAAACAATAACAACCTTACAATATAGTCAAATCATCGAAAACGTTGCAGGATGCATTCAAACATTTGAGCCAAATTCACGTCGACAACAACTTCATTCGATTTTCTGAAGAAATTGAGAAATTTGTTCGTCAATTGAAAAATAAAAAAAATACTTGTGATGTAAATGAGGCTCGTTTTATACTTTTCAATGAGACTTACCCATTCAAAGACACCAAGGACGGTTTCAAAATTGCCACAAAAAACGACGATGGTTCCAATTTACCGCCATGCAAGGCGGAATTGACTAAAGATATAAAAAGGGCTGCATATACAGGGTGTCCCACTTAACTCTTCTCACCATTAGGATCTCAGAAACCGTAAGAGATACGATTTTATTAAACGAATTTGATTAAATGAGACAAAAGATGCCCTACATAGTGACTATGTCATACCTATTTTCGAACACAAAAAATGTCAGGATTTCGATTTATTTAAAAAAAAATTAAAAATATTGTTTTCATGTTTTGTTGAATAATTCAGTCATCTGTTTTTCAAATGATCTGAAATTTGGGTGCTTTATGTAAAGAAAATATGTAAACCTACCTGTGGCAGTAGAAATTTCATACATTATTGATATTACAATATAACATGAAAACAGTATTTTTTATTTTTTTAAATAAATCGAAATCCTGAGGTTTTTGGTTTGTTTTGAAGATAGTTATGACATAGTCACTCTGTGGGGCAACTTTTGCCTCATTTTATCCAATTCGTACCTCTTACGGTTTCTGATATCCTAATGGTCAAGTGGGACACCCTGTATATCGAACATTAGGAGTCATGCTGATAAAAAAGGGCCATTGCAGTGGGCACTTTTTCCAGTAGATTCCAGTGGAAAACGGTTGGCAGCTGATCCATGGCCGAATAATTTCAGTTGGTACGAAGGCGATCAGCTACCTAATTTAGTTTCTGGCGTTTTGATTCAACCGGATGATACATCTGCAGGTAATTTTTGCCAGTCGACGCGCAAATGTGATTCACAACGTACATTAATAATTGTTAATTAGGCTCTCATAGCACATCGGTACACTTCAACACTGAAGGAATACGACAGACCGCAGAAATGTAAGACAATAGTTAGTTACCACCTTTAACATATGTACATCAGATTTATCTTTACAATAAAATTTGAAAGACACGAAATATGTATGAATTTCCTGCTCGAGCAAGATATCAAGAGTAAAATTAAGATTTAAGCGAAGCTAAAGAATGATTAAATTAATTAACTAGAATTAAATTAATATATAATGAAATGAGCTTTAATTAAATATTAGAACCCAACCAAATAAATATTCCACCGAATAGTTACTTAATTACCCAACTAATTAAGTTAATTGATAAATATATTTATTTAATAAAGTATTTCAACTGGATATAAAACTTAAATATAAAATGATAGATATATGCAATATATAGATATAAATATAATAGTGACATTATTTTATTATTTTAGATAATTTTGATTTGATATTTCCAAAAACATAATATAGGTTTATAAATGAGCAGTAAAAACAAGAAAAATGGTATGCAAATTACGTTATATCATCAGACCTATAAGTTGAATGCTCTGCACTAATAGATTAAACAAAAAAAAGGATATGGACTGATTTGAACATTACGGTACAATATGCAACAATTAAACGTCCATTTAATTACAAAAAAATAAAGCGGTATAATATACCAAGAGAAGTACACACATATAACTACAGCGCAATCCAGTGTTTCTAGTTAATCTTGTATTAAGACCACCAAGTGAAAATGCAGCACGTGGCCTACTATATCGTCATAATAAAGCAAAAAAAAAATTGAATTCCAATACGGATTCCAACCCCAACATTCCACTGGCCAACAGCTGTTTGGCATCTGTGAAGCCATCACCACCAATCTTAACCGAGGTTGCTATATAGGGGTTGTCTCCCTAGACCTCGAAAAAGCTTTTGACAAAGTCTGGCCTAATCAATCCTGGACTGATCAAGATTATACAATCCTACATTTCCGGTGGCCTATTCGTAGTAACAGACAATGAGGATAGCTCAAAACTGCGTCCGGTATTATCTGGAGTCCCACAAGGATCATCCCAAGGCCCAACCTTATTTAAACTTCACACGCACGACCCACAGACCACAGGACAACTGTTGCACTATATTCAGACGACACGGCGACGGCGACGAGCGTGCCATTACTAAACAGACTAATGCAGACGAGACAAATTGTACAATACTATACAAACTGGGGACTCTGTATCAATAAAGCGAAAACTGAGATAACAGTGATCACCAGGAAAAGATAGGCACCAAATATAACAAAAAAACCAAATCATGTCAATATAAAAACCATACCGACACTCAAATATCTAGGAGTATACCTAGACAGAAGGCTAACATTCAAAAAACAGATGGATACAGGAACTAGCAAAAACAAGGACAGAATGTACCAATTACATCCGGTAATCAAAAATGCAAACATACATATAGGTACCATAATATACAAGACACATATCAGACCGGTTTTAACTTAGGCATGCCCAATATGGTACCCATTCATAAATCAAACAAAAAAGAATAGTTTACAAGTACTACAAAATAAATGTCTTAGGGCCGGCCGGTCCTTTCACCTTACCAATAAACTTCCCTATAATATTTATCTGTCATAGCTAAAAATACCGTCTTTTCATCCCAAAATATCGCTACCTGACAGATAATATAGTCTTATCTAAAAGATACACTATTGGGTACTTTAACTAGCAAATAACCAATATTTGGAAGAAATATCTTGGGGCAAACACTAATCTGAACGATTTCGCAGTGTAACTTGTCAAACTGTTGTCAAGTTTAGTCTTAACCCAATTTGTTGCGATTAATTGAGTGAAAATGGGAGATTTTATTGATGCTATTGATGACTGACCATTTGGATCTTGTGTATGATAATGATTTGTACGAAATTATTAATTTCATTAACTCAGATCGTACATACACAGTCCGCCCTCGAACAAATCATTTTATTTTTTGGAATGTTGAAGAATTTTTAAACGATTCCGACTTTCAAAAGCAACAGTGATGCATGTGTTCAACCAAATTCAGGAACAATTGCAACATAGAACTGTCAGGTATTAACAATAATTTATTATTTAAGCAATTCAGGATTAATATTAACAATATTTGTTTTTTTAGAAATCTTTAACCCTCAATACAGCCACAAGACAATTACTACTAACATTACGATCCCTGGAAAGTGATTGTTTTTATATTACAATGGGTTATTTTTGAATCATTCATAAATCAACCGCTGAGCATCGTTAAAAGAGTTATAGCAGCAATATGTACATTGCGTCCACAGTAGCACATAAGCGTTCCCCCGGCAGGGGAAGATAAGCAACAAACCTTGACCAATTTTTACGCTTTGGCGCGTTTTTCCAATGTTATTGGGGTAATTGACTGCACACACGTGAAATTCGCTGTCTCCTAGCGGTAAAAGATATAAGATCCTAGCGCCTTTTTCTTTTAGCGGTATTACCATCTTCCGATTTACTATTTGCCATGGTTAATAAATAATAAACACAATACACAATTGCACAATCACGCCTGCCGAGTACGCCTAGAAAGTTGGGTTATGTCGATTGTTTGGGTTTTCAATTGTTTGCGCTTCATCTAATTCTTACACTACCACTACGCGATTGTACATATCTACCTTTCTTTCTATTTCTTATAAGTTACCAACACGAAGCTAGTTCCAAATAAAGTTTCAAATACTTATCTGATGTATAACCTGATGTGAAAAGACGGGAAAATGGTATTGGATAGGGCCTCCAATCGAAGGATAGGACCTCCCAATAATATTATCTAGCAGATAATTATTTGCTGGTTTATCCAATAGATGAAAAGGCCGACCCTTGGAATAGCTATACACGGACACAAAAATACAAATATCTCCATTCATATTTGAATATAATAAAAAACAGAAATAAAATTAAAAACAAACAAGAAACAGAAAAAACCAAAACACAAACAACCCAAAATCAAAAACACAAAAAATAACCAGTCATATCCATAAAAACCTATAAAAACGGACAGCCAAAAGCATGATGTAGTAATAACGAAACCAAACCGGAAAAAGTACCCACAGAGGGTAGAAACGAAGCATAATGCAATTCCATACAACGCAAGGTATCAAGAGATAAATTTGTCAATAAATTTTGATATTCATACAAATGTGATCGCTATGGCGACACTGGTAAACCGATGGCCACGGTGTTTAACCATTTAATTTATACATGATATCCAACCGTCGCGCGTTGCCGTCGCCATCGTATCGCTTAACGACTAGGGATACGATCCTGAATCAGAACTCATGGAGGATATCCTGAAGCAGTGAATCCTGTAGATTTAGTAGTTTCAGATATCAGATAAAGCAGCAATTATTGTCGTGTTATAAATTATTGTGTTTATACCAGCATTTTATTTGTTTATGCTGGCAGTTAAAATTACCATTTTTGTATCCAACAAGAGAACACAACACCGCATGCAAAAGTTATTCCATCATTCACTGCTGAGCATGTTAACATTTGCAACTATGTAACTGCCCTGTGTTGGTTTTGTGCTCCAGCCTGATAAAACTACAGTTGATGTATCAGGTATAATGATACGTTTTAATCCCATAAAGATTTAGAAAACATTTTATATAACTCATTCCCCGTAAAATATGGGTCACTGTTGTATTTTCTAGAATTCTATAGCAAGCAGTAGGTCTGCTGCTATCTTTTTTAGTTCTAGCGCAATTTAACAAATTCAGATTACTAATGGCAGTAGCGTTTTTAGCCAATTCGTCTATCAAAAACAGAGAAAATGCAAATCTGTGTAGCAAATTCCTGCCGGGGTACTATTAAAAATGGCAACTTCCGGTCTTTCGAGCCGTTTTTATTTTAGAATAGTAATTAAGTATTGTAGAAAGCATCGCAAAGCACTGTTTAAATAATTTGAACTCGTCCGAAAAGCGAGCCTTATCGCTGTTTTTATTTTTGCAGAGTCCCTTTTTTATATAAAACATTCGATTATAGTTATGAGCCGGCACACAATGAAACATTTTACTAAAATTCTTATCCGATCTTAATAAACTCAAGAAGCATTGTATAACAACAATGAGACCGACTATTTTCCTGAACGATGCCGTTGTCGTTATAGCCAACAATTTTGCATAATGCTTTCTGTTTACTCCTTTAAGATTTCGTAAAGAGAAAACTCTATATACTTAAGGGTTTATGGTTGGTCGGTGGCTTGCGGCTAAAGCTTAAGAAATATAAAGTAGAAGTGGGTTCTTTAGTGAGATTCTTTTTAAAAGGAAAATATATTAAGAGGAATATACTAATTTCAGAAGTTCTTCCGACGACCTTCTTTAATTTTCCCATTTATTTAAATAGCTTTTTGGGTAATTAATAAATTAATTAATTCTAATCATAATTGAAGTATTTTATAATAGTATAATCCTCGAAGCCTCAAATTGTGATTTTCGTTTGCACTTTGAGATTAAAAGCTAAAACCAATTTTAGATGATGATTCCCCATTATTAGAACTATGAAAAACCCGAAGGGTTCAAAAAGTCCTGTACGGGGTGGCTGTAGGGGATGAAATGTGAAAATTACACTAAAAATTATTTTTGGATATTTGGATCTAAAAAAACAGCTGAATAGTTACACATAAGTACTATTTACCTCAGATCACTATAAATATTTTTAAAAAATTATTGAATATCCCATAACACACGTTGTTAAATGGGAAACCTTAATACTTAAAACGCTGTGCTAGTGAAAAGTGTCTTAACATTTTACGCATTCTCTACATCTAACCTGCTGTAATGTCTATGTGGTGCAATTAAAAAATACCCTCAAAAATACTTACTACTTAACTTTCGCCTGGTGAATAAATTCTACGCCTATGGTAGCTGCCGGTGCCCGTCGGAGGATCGAAGCAGATAATATTGGAATATTTTGACATATGCTTGTTTTAAACATAAAACATTCTAATGAATAATCTATTGATATATTTTTAATCCGAAACCTCTAGATTTTGAGGTATATTATATTATGTCTGACTTTGCAACCGTTCATAAAGAGCAACATTTACTAGTCAGCCTATAGATTTAACGAATCAGTAATTAGTTTATTGTCCAACACAGCAAATTGTGACCTCTCCGTATTCCCTGACCTTGTTGACTATACAGATAAATTGCATGTCGCATGTCACGAACATTTTCTTAAAGACGGTTTTCTTAAAAGAAAAAATATAAATAAAACAATAGAAAGTCTCATGGATTTGAGACGCTTATAGTAAATTTTTATGGCCATGCAGAATGTTCCATTACCAGAAAATCGATCAATAAATAGCCGCCGTAGAAGAAAAGGTCAGTATTTTTTATACTTTTATATCACTCGGAAGTCAATAATAAAACTCAAGCTCTTTGTCACTGGCTTAATGATCTGTCCAATAATATCGTCTATTGGATCTCCAACTTACCACTTATCAAAATGGTTGACTAAGGAATTTGAAAGTTTGCCCATTGCACAGCCTAGTTTTTCAGTTAAAAATTCGAATGATTTCATTGATAAGGTCAAGAATATCCAATTGCAGGAGGCCAAAATTTTGATTTCCTTTAATGTTCATTGTTTCTGAGTGTTCGATTCCACAGACCTTGGACTATCTTGGGGATTTAAGCGAATTAAACAACTATAGAAAAGTATAAAAAAAAAAACAAAATTGCTTCCATTTCAATGACAAGTTCTATGAACAATAGGGAGGAACCTCAATGGGTATCTGTTTATCGCCTTTTATTGCTGGTGTCTTCATGAGTCAATTTGAAACTGAAGCAAAAGAAGAATTCGAGTATTTTCCTAGGATTTGGGGAGATATGTGGATGGCATTTTTGCCCTGTTTGATACTAAGATTGCGGATGTAGAAAACTTCATTTGCAAATTAAATAGTCGTTTCACTTCTGTAAAGTTTACATATGAACTAAAAAATAATGGAAAACTTCCATTTTTAGGTGTATTAGTAATTAAAAATAGTGACAATAGGTTAGAATTTGATATAATATATAGGAATGATACCAGCACATTCAGATATATCCCTAATAACTCCCACCACTTCTATCAACACAAAATGACGAGTTTTAATTCTCTTGTCCATCGTTTACTAAGCTTCACTCTCAGTAATGAGAGGTTTGAAAAAGAAAAAGTATTAATTAAGGATATAGCTGTGAGTAATGGTTATCCTAGAGATATAGTTGAAAAACTAATTAGGACGCGTAAATTTAAGGACACACTTCGTAATTCTACAACCTTTCAAAATGATATAGAGACTCCAAAATATGTATCCATCCCGTACGAAATCCGGTGTACTCGTGGCTTGAGTAACGTCTTCAGAAACGCGGGTATAACAGCAATTCATTCGTCGAGTAATACATTACAACAACTCCTAGACAATCCAAAGGATAAAATTGTTCCAAATGAAAGGTCGGGGATTTACGAAATTAGTTGTAATGAATGTGATCGAAAATATGTTGGACAAACGAGATGATCAATTAACACCAGGTTGAAAGAGCATATGGCTCATCTAAAATATGGGAGAACAGATAAGTCTAGTGTTGCAAAACATGCTTTTGACAAAGATCATAGAATATATATTAGTAACTTAAAATTAGTTAGAAATGAGACCAATAATAGACAGTTGGATGCATTTGAGAGCATAGAAATTATGAAATGTATGAAATGTAAAAATAGTATGAATTGCGACAAGGGACCTATACCGTATAGCCCGCTTTACGCGTTGCTTGGCAACTGATCATTGAAATTTCATGGTGATTTAATTAGTGACGTCATCATGAAAATAGTATAAATAGGGTAGATTTTTTAGTTTTAGATTAGTTTTAATCGTCTCCGGATGATGCCAACTTGGTTGGCGAAACGCGCGTCGAGCGAAGTAAAAGTGTTTTGGTGTTTGTGGAAACTACCTCGAGTGTTAATGATCTGAATTAATATATTATGTACAGCAACATGAAACAAATAGATACTGACGCAATGCTGACTGTAATTTAAAAATTATTACATTCCATGACCTCAACATGTTTACAGCGGGAATATAAAAAGGAAAATCAAATATTTCCCGTCGAAGTACCCTATTAAGTGAAATAAAATACACCTGTCTTGTAAACACATCATTTATTTATTGGATTCTTAGAACCGACCGCAGGCGGCAATTTTACGCCAAAATTGCCGCATGTGCATAAATAAATCAAGTTTTATCAATTTCCGAACTCACCGACTAGATCCAAACAAGGCAACTGTTATCTATAACAGGAAGAATGACTATATATGGATTTCTCCAGGGCTCCATATATCTCTCAAATGCTTTGTATCTCTGCTCCTCATTCCCAATATTTTATATTCTTCGCGGAACCTGATGTTTATGTTCATACTTTTTAATAGCAATGTCTTATCCTATTAATAATTTATTTAGGACAGGGGTCCAGTAGATTAACATCGTTTTAAATCGGACAGAAGGTCACTATAAACCTGTTTTAGTCACTATTTTTTGTGGCAATATGCTCAACAATATTTTTTTGACAATATCTCGGTTCTGAATTGTTCTACGAAAAAGAGATAACTATCTAAATTAAATATAAGTAAATTCTCTATCAAAAAGGTTCAACCGTATTTTTACGTAAGTATATCAATATTTTTGGTGCTATAGGGGAATTCAAGCGTTGCATCATCGCATTCTCTCTGTATATCGACAATTTCCTGTATTTTTGCGCTTTCTACTAGCTATGTGTAATTTTTACTTTCAAAGTTTCAAGAAATATATTTAGTTTCTTAGTAAGAAGTAGTTAGTATTTTGGAATTTCAAATTTAATACACATTGCAAAACTTACAAAAATTTAAATTACTAAAAAGTTTAAGTAAATACACATTAGATATTTATTAATTTTGAAATTACAAATTTCTACAACTTTTTGTTTGTTTGGTGTTTACTTTTAATTATTTTATTCTTTCTCAATGTGTGTATTAGTTTAGATATTTTGAAGTTGAAGGTTCAAAGGGGTGCAAGCGACACTCCTTTGAACCTTTGGTTTAGTAAAATTGTGAGTGTCGGTGTCAGGACATCTTTACGTATTTACGCAAGATAGGCTGACGGCCCGGTAATGCATCTGAATACGTCCCTGCATCATCTTTGTCAGATTCAACGTCCTCGTATTTGTCATGTTCCACAAAAGCTAATAATCGTATCCTCGGTCCACAATAAGGAACATTCCTATTTTTTGTGGCTTAGAAATGTTCTACCATACTGAAAAATAAGATATGCAAAATGTGGCGCCTTAATTCCCCGTAATAAATTTGTTATAATTTATTAAAGTCTCGTGCGCGAGCGAACCATTTCAAATAGGTTCAAAGTCGTGACGCCACATACTATAATTTACAAACGACGAGAAGACCGATTCGGTCGGCTAAGAGAAATACCAGCACTCGACCGTTTCTTTTCATGGTTCATTCGACCGCTTTCCGGAGCAACGCCTACCGAATATTGTAGGGTGTAACGTCAGAGCTAGTTTCGGGCCTCGTCAATTTTATCGCTGTTTAGATCCTACTGATAGATTAGATTAATTAATACTGATCGCACCGAATTAGAAATCTTGTTTTTTTGCTAAATACATATTTTATTACAACGTTACGCTATGTTTTTTAGTATTACTTTAATATTTAAAATTTTTGTTTCCCTCTGTCCTTGACATCCACAACAAATAATGGAAAATCTTAGTCCAGATTTTCTGCAAGTACATGCTTTGCAGCCTTTGGTATACCGGCAGCTTACTGTTTTCAAAAGCTCGTGTGGAGCAGCTTCGTTTTTGGTAGTAATAGGATTTGGTAACAAACCAAATCCTATAAATCCACGATTATTAATACTAGTAAAAATGTGTCTGAACCATTTCGATAGATAATTTATTTATTTTTAATTTTTCTAAATATCTTTTGCTTCGTATGACCGCCCAGCTCGCCGCAAAGAACCGAGACGTTTGCAAAAAAAATGTTATTTAGCGATATTGCCCCTTAAACAGCATGCCTAAAATAGGATTATAATAGACCAAATCCAACAATACAATTTTTGCCCCATTTAAAACGGTTTTATGCATACTGAACTCTCTGACGCCAGGCCTATTTCGTGATTTTAACTAAAGTATATTTTAAGTTCAATTCACTGAAATACAACACAGTAATAATAACAGTTATCTTTAAAAGTAATAAATCTTACAGATATTACACAGGTTTTAGCAGAAACTATCGACAGGCGTGGGTACATAAATATGTTCCAAATACGTTTGACATCTTTGATTAACGTATTTTACTTTTGACATTTAATTATGGGAATTAATTATGGCTTCAACTTCCTCGATGACTATCTGCACAATATAACTCAATATATCGTTTTCAATAGATTAAATTCTGTCGGATACCTCACCTCACCACGGGATACCTGTCCAAGAGTTATCAATATATCTGTCGAATACCTCACCAAGAGTTCAACAAGGACCTATACCTGGACCCTTACTTTTAGTTTTTAGTAACGACATAACGAGTAATGTGGAGATAAATTACTTTCCTCTTTGAGATTTAAAGATATTATATAAGTGTAACATTTTTTCATTTTTAAATAAGCTTAACACCATTAATTTTAACGCCCAGCAACATTTCGTGATGAAGGTATTACCTTTGATATCAAACTTTCTTTTACGTTACATGTAGATCCCACAGTTGCAGAAGCTGGTAAAGATAAGGTGATCATATTGGGCAATTGTCGGTAGATTGCGATACAAGGAAATTGCTTTATTTTACATTCATATGTGTAAAATTTGAAAGAAGCTCCTCTTCTCTGGTCTGCATTCTATAATATACACGTTAGTACTTTGGCATTCGTTCAACGGTGTTTTTTAAAATTTCTAAGCTTCAAGGTGGATGAAGGTTGCTTCATCGGTAGTTCAAATGTACATAGTTCAACCTAACCTAATAGGATATTCCTTTGTGTTACGCATATATTTCAGAGGGGATATTAACTATTTGAAAACTACTATTGTGAGAAATGAAGGACGTTCTAACTGATGCGATGATGTGGTTTCCTAGAACTGATTTACTTAGTGGAATGTAGTTCAAAAATTGCCAACGGAAATAATTTTGTTCTGTCCAAAAATTTTGCTATATCGGGATTGTTTTTAATTTTTCTTTAAACATATCTTTGTCGTCAGTCCCACAATACTATTGCATAAAATGCAAATATAGCATGAAATTAATTCTACGATCGCATGGTATTTTACTTATTTCTAAAAAATCACTCAAATGTTCTTTTCAATATCGTAAATCCGTATCAAGTTCACTGCGAGAGGTTGCTCCGTATTGGAAATATAACTTTGAGAAAATACACATATATATGTCCAAATTCTGGCAAAATCCGCGACTATCAGCAATAAGTTTATGGACCCCTTCGGAAACTCAGTTCAGGCGTACATAAGGGTGTAGATTTCAGTAAACTACCATGTAAATTAGGAGATCCACCCTAGCGTGTTTGTCTTTCTATATGGATGGCCGAAATTTACAATTTTATCGATGCA
Organism: Tetropium fuscum; assembly: GCA_964058915.1. Lineage (NCBI taxonomy): Eukaryota > Metazoa > Arthropoda > Insecta > Coleoptera > Cerambycidae > Tetropium > Tetropium fuscum. The sequence goes on from CAXKVY010002590.1 coordinate 22,770, forward strand.
AATACTGGTGTAAAAGAGACGATTACGCAGCATTTAATTTCCTTCAAACAAATTTATTAACAATAGTCTATTTATTTAACTCAATACTCTGTTAGCTACTGTTAGTGTTAGCTACTTAATTCAAATTTAGTAACCTACAGGTTTCAAAATATTTGTTGCAACGCAATGGTTAACTATACTACATTTTAGAAAATTATTGCTATATTAAAAATTACATTTTGTCTTGCTACTTTGTTGTGGATGTAAGTGGTTTTGTCTTCGAAAACGATAACATTTATACTGATACTCCACTGAATGGACAAGTGTCCATTCTAGAACTACTGATACTTTTACTAATCAATATCGATCTAGATATAGAAAAGCAGAGAGTAATAACTGCTTACGACTATAATAATAATAATAATAATAACAAAACAATTAATTTGCGGAATATTATTAGTTCAGCAAAGCAAGTCAAAGGTAAGGAAGAAAATACAGCCATAAACGTAAGAAAGGGAGATAATGGTGAAATACTTACAGTATGAAGAAAATCGTGGTACGATGGAAGGAATATTTTCAAAACATACGAAAAATATAAAATGAATTAGAACACAAGGAACAAAATGGAAAATACTATAAACACGGTCGTAAACGAAGAAGAAGGCATTACAAACGAAGAACTGAAACAAGCAATTGAAATACTGAAAACGGGTAAAGCACCAGGAGAAGATAAGATAACTGCTAAAATGGGTAAAAACATAGAAGAACGTGGAATACGACTACTTCTAGACATATGCAACAAAATATGGAAATATAAAAAATACGGTAGGATTTGTAATATCCTTCGGAAATATTTAATAAAAGTCATCGCAAAAATTGTAATAACGTCAGAAGAGTAACTTACGAAAAGTGTATGAACAAGTATTAGAGACAAAACTAAGACTTAACATGGAACCAATGCTATGTAACGTAAATAGATTTCGTTCCCTTATATAGCAAATATTTTGAATAATAGTACCCTATTAAAAATATTTAAAATATACCGCGAGTTACCTATATACCAACTGTAGACCGACCGAAACCACGTGTGTACGCGTGAGCCGAAATAGTAGGAGGAAACCTATAAATAAGACACGCAACGCCAACAAAAGCCTCTTTGGTTTCATTTTACGTTGTTCGCATAGTTAGATAACTTAGCGGTTATATTTTCGATATTGTTAGTGAGTGCTTCAGAAACTACAGGGTACAGATTTTTATTGTTCTACAGCTAAACCCTAGTAGCTGGAATATAGATTTCCGTATGGAAATTACCTTGATTTATACGACTTATCTTCTTGATATGTTTCGACCTTGAAATAGGCTTTTTGCTGCATTTAATTTTATTATCGTAACACCAGCAAAGGTGCATACTTTGAGTAGGCTATGGATACATATATCCACCAGTATATATTATATACTCTTGGTCTACAACTATATGGTCTTGGTATATATAATATACCAAGACCAATATAGGTCTTGGTATATTATACCGCTTTATTGCCTTTTTTAAATTAAACGAATATTTAATTTAATATTTTATCGTACCTTACCGTTCGATCTTGTACCACCTTGTAGGTTGTGAAAGCAAGGCTTACAATTATACCGAATAATATTTTCATATTTTCAGTAGAAATTGCTACTACGGCTATGGTCACGTTTTCTTTAAATTTCACATATCGGCGAAGAGCATTTATCTTACCTTTCTATACGTTTCATCGTGTAGTCTTAAATTGCATACCACATTCTTTTCATTATTAACATTAAATATTTATTAAATAAATAATTAATTAACTTAACTATTCGCCATTTGCCCAAATATTTTTCTTCTTAGTTGGATTTAATATCTAAGTAACGCTCATTTTTTGAATCATTAATTTAATTATTTTTATTAACCTCACTTTAATTATAAGTTTTACTCTTGATATGTTATGAAATTTACACATATTTTTTTGCCAAATTTATTGTAAATATGAACCTGATTTTTAGACTAATTTCTAGTATCAGGTAATTTTTTTCTTCTTTGAGAGCCTCCACTTTCGATGGAGAAGTCACAGCTAGACAATTACTTAATTGATCTCTACTTTTTGTTTATATTTTGAGAAAATACGCCTGGTCAGCAGTACTGAAGAAGTACGACAGACCGCAGTAATGTAAGACAATAATTACCAGCTGTAAAGTCTGTGCGTCAGATTTATATTTAATGAAATAAAAGATATGTGCTCTATAAACAATGTATTGCAGTAAATAATTTAGCACCCAGTGCATACGTTTACATGAACCTTAAGACAATTTATTTTCTTTTACAAACTTGTACACACTCTACAACATTATATGGTGGATGTTTTCCCATATAATGGGCGTTGAACCAGTGTTGCCACCTTGAGGGATATATCCCGATTCGAGGTACTTTGCGGTTCATGGGACAAAAGGGATATTAGCGTCATTCTGAGGGACTTTCTAGGCGTTATTTTTTCTTTTATGAGTAAGTAAGTTAAGGCTTTGAAGATGTAAGATATGGTCAAGGCAAGGTGTGAGGAAAGGGAAAGGGTATGGTTTGTTTGAGAATCGATAGTGTAAACTATCGATTCGATTAAACTAATAGTGTAAATTATTCCTAATTAGGATTTTTTTCTAAATATCTTTTAACTCGTCAGTAAACACGTTGAACCTTCAATCAACGAATAACATCACATCACTTAAATGCTGAGGCTTAAAGAAATTTTTCAGTAGTGGCAGATGTAAAAAAAGGAATCGAATAGGAGAACACAAACTTAATGCAATGTATGTAATTCGTAGAGCCTTATAAAAACAACAATAACAAACCTGCATTAATTATCCTGTAACTGATACATTAATAAAAAAACATACAAATAAAGGCATATATTCATAACAAATTGAAAATAAAATAGCCTGAAGTCTGCGTTATCAATGATACTTATTTGTCATATTATATATCTCAGGTTGTGATTTATATATTTATAAATTAAAAGTGTGTTTAAATGTTTTTTAAATATATTTTACTATCTAAAATTTTAGTAATAGAACAAAAATCTACGAAATCGACACCAATAGTAATATTAAAGTTATTTAAATTTGCCGGGATTTAAAAAAAAAAAGTGGGACATTTCGCTCCAGGGCGTGGGACGGTCTATACTACTCTTGCCACTCAGGTGGCAACACTGCGTTGAACCGTCAACATCAAAGTTATCAAACACTTTTATTAAGTTCTAGATAATATTATTATGTATGTAGATTACGCAGCATTTAATTTCCTTCAAACAAATTTATTAACAATAGTCTATTTATTTAACTCAATACTCTGTTAGCTACTGTTAGTGTTAGCTACTTAATTCAAATTTAGTAACCTACAGGTTTCAAAATATTTGTTGCAACGCAATGGTTAACTATACTACATTTTAGAAAATTATTGCTATATTAAAAATTACATTTTGTCTTGCTACTTTGTTGTGGATGTAAGTGGTTTTGTCTTCGAAAACGATAACATTTATACTGATACTCCACTGAATGGACAAGTGTCCATTCTAGAACTACTGATACTTTTACTAATCAATATCGATCTAGATATAGAAAAGCAGAGAGTAATAACTGCTTACGACTATAATAATAATAATAATAACAAAACAATTAATTTGCGGAATATTATTAGTTCAGCAAAGCAAGTCAAAGGTAAGGAAGAAAATACAGCCATAAACGTAAGAAAGGGAGATAATGGTGAAATACTTACAGTATGAAGAAAATCGTGGTACGATGGAAGGAATATTTTCAAAACATACGAAAAATATAAAATGAATTAGAACACAAGGAACAAAATGGAAAATACTATAAACACGGTCGTAAACGAAGAAGAAGGCATTACAAACGAAGAATTGAAACAAGCAATTGAAATACTGAAAACGGGTAAAGCACCAGGAGAAGATAAGATAACTGCTAAAATGGGTAAAAACATAGAAGAACGTGGAATACGACTACTTCTAGACATATGCAACAAAATATGGAAATATAAAAAATACGGTAGGATTTGTAATATCCTTCGGAAATATTTAATAAAAGTCATCGCAAAAATTGTAATAACGTCAGAAGAGTAACTTACGAAAAGTGTATGAACAAGTATTAGAGACCCCGATTATATATTATATATCCCGATTCGAGGTACTTTGCGGTTCATAGGACAAAAGGGATATTAGCGTCATTCTGAGGGACTTTCTAGGCGTTATTTTTTCTTTTATGAGTAAGTAAGTTAAGGCTTTGAAGATGTAAGATATGGTCAAGGCAAGGTGTGAGGAAAGGGAAAGGGTATGGTTTGTTTGAGAATCGATAGTGTAAACTATCGATTCGATTAAACTAATAGTGTAAATTATTCCTAATTAGGATTTTTTTCTAAATATCTTTTAACTCGTCAGTAAACACGTTGAACCTTCAATCAACGAATAACATCACATCACTTAAATGCTGAGGCTTAAAGAAATTTTTCAGTAGTGGCAGATGTAAAAAAAGGAATCGAATAGGAGAACACAAACTTAATGCAATGTATTCGTAGAGCCTTATAAAAACAACAATAACAAACCTGCATTAATTATCCTGTAACTGATACATTAATAAAAAAACATACAAATAAAGGCATATATTCATAACAAATTGAAAATAAAATAGCCTGAAGTCTGCGTTATCAATGATACTTATTTGTCATATTATATATCTCAGGTTGTGATTTATATATTTATAAATTAAAAGTGTGTTTAAATGTTTTTTAAATATATTTTACTATCTAAAATTTTAGTAATAGAACAAAAATCTACGAAATCGACACCAATAGCAATATTAAAGTTATTTAAATTTGCCGGGATTTAAAAAAAAAATGTGGGACATTTCGCTCCAGGGCGTGGGACGGTCTATACTACTCTTGCCACTCAGGTGGCAACACTGCGTTGAACCGTCAACATCAAAGTTATCAAACACTTTTATTAAGTTCTAGATAATATTATTATGTACAAGATGGAAGAATAAAAATAAGAAACCATCCCTATTGCAACAAGACATAAATAATTCCCAGCAAGCTGATTTTTTCAGGGGCCGATGGATGGGCGTCCGGATGGGCCTCCGGAATGGCCGATGGATGGGCGTCTCCAACACACCCCTTGTAAGGTGTTGCAATAGGGGTTTAGGGTTTATTACTATTTTTTGGTATTTTCTTTTTCCATCTTGGACATAATAATATTCTCTACAACTTTGCCTTATTAATTTTTTTGTTAACTTTGATTTTTGATAGTTCATTACATGAGAAAATATCCACCATCAAAGTTAAAAAAAAAATATTAAGCAAAATTGTATATTCTGATTATTATTATGTTGTTATTACAAGCTTTCAAAAGAAAATAAAAAAAAATAAGAAACCACCCCTATTACAACACCCTACACGGGTGTGGTGTGAATTTTTGATTGGATACTCTGGAAACATGGACCCTGAAAAAAATAGTGTGCCGGGTATTATTTTTTTGCAAAATGATATCTGTTGGACGTGCATAATAAAACAAATGTGATCTCTTGAAATGCAATGCATTATGAAATGCATCTAATATCGGAAGATTTAAATTAACTAAGTAAACATTACTTTTACGAAAGTAAGTTGTAATAAGCTATTTTAATACAGCTGTCGCACTGAGAACATTTCAATTGAAATTTTATTGTATTTATTCGTCTATTATTTAAGATGAATGGTTAAACGGCCGGCGCGGCGCCCAGTATTCTTTGAGCAAAATGGCATTGGATCAACCATATGTCAACAGCAATATTGGGTTCGGAAGCAATTTACCGAAATTGTAAAAGAAATCGGTCGCCTAGACATCCTATGCTCGCTCTCTTGTCACTTCAGTTAGTATATCAATCAGAACAATCAGATCCCTAAACAATTGGTAGGATACCGGAAATGAAAACATGTGGTCAACAAGAAAGGAAATTATTAACTTTCTTTGTCAGGGTTTATTTCTCTCTTCATTTTCTAGGATGCAGACATAAATCGGGAAAAGTAACATACTATAGCAAGATAGGGCAAAATTGTAAGAGCCAGTATTATTAAATATAGGCAGTATCAGTTACTTGATTTGTACCAACTAAATTACTTATTTATCTGCAAATCGATTAAACTGCGCCATGGATTCATGTCAATTGCAAAACACGAGAGTCAATCCCGAAATGTAGCTGACACCGTCGTCGAGAAAATTGCTCAGAGAAATAAACCCTGTTAAGTAACGTTTTGGCAGCATTTTTGAAATTGGCAGTGCACAAGGCGCTTTACTTATATTTATTATTTTTATTTTTATTTATTATTGTTATAATTATGTGCGGAAACAGGACACAATACATTATATTCTCTACTAATCATTTAAAAGTTTACATTTTAGATGGTATGTCACTCATGTATCAAATACAACGAAAACAATAACTCAATCTATCATATATGTTATTACCAAAATGTCAGAGGACTATAAGACAATCATGGGTGTAAAACAACATAATAACATTTATAAAAGTTCACATCGCTTACTTGACATGATATGTACAAATTTAGATTGTGAGGTTTTACACACTAAAACCATTGGTTGTCGAAGATCTTGATCATCCATCTCTAATCGATAACCTTAATATTCCGTCAAAATTCGGTATTTTTTACAAATATTCATAGATGTTGACGAAGACAAATGTTACAATATCTTGGATTTCCATTATATCTCAGTATAAGCAAAGAAAATACACATACACAAAATGGTATTCTAGAGAAATTATATCGAATATTAAGAGAAATTATAAGAAAAATAAACATCATTTCCATTACAAAACAACAAAATCTCATTATCACATACAACAATTTACGACACTTAATTTAGGGCGTTAATAAAATGGCAAATTGACGTTACGATGTTACGTTGATACTTACGAAAAATATTTAAGCCATATTGATGAATCAGTGTGTTCTGATTCAAAATGTCTTTGATCATTTATAAATGATAAAAAAGGGAAAACGAGAAATCCTGGAAAAATTACTTATTTAGATAAAACGTCCACAAGATAGCTTCGCAATTTTTTGGCTCTGTATTTGTAAATTCGAGTCAAAGAGAACAACAACTATAGCAACAATTTTTATGCGACTATCAATATCGCGAGAACAACTATTGCAGATATTCAAGAAGCACTAGGTAGCTTAAAGAACAAAATAAATATCTGGACCTGGTTTAATACCATCTTTCTTTGTGAGAGACTTCAAATACGTCTTAGATATAACGACTGTTTATTATATTCAATCTCTCGTTAAAAACTGTAGTGTTCCCAAGTCGTTGGAAAATTGCGAAATCCTGTCCAATATTTAAATCAGGTGATATGTCGAATGTGTCTAATTATAGACAAATTTCCCTACAATGAAACTTTGCAACAACCTTTGAGATTCCCTGTATAACCATATTTATTCTGCAGTGAAAATGGTCATTTCACCATAACAGCATGGTTTACAGTTAAAAATTTCCTTCTGATTACTCGACACCTATCAGAAATACTAGATAATCATGGACAAGTCGAGGTATTGTACGAGAAATTAAAACAACTTATTTGTTTGTATAGGTTATATGTATATTTTGTATATGTTTCGCATTATAGAAAAAATTGTCTAAATATGAAATAAAGTAAATTTGCAGTGCGTGAAGAAATTAAAATGTAAGTGCGTTATACTTGGACATTTTCTGGATTTTTAAGCATTGTGAGGAAAGTATCAGACCTACTGACGTCTTTCTGTGCTTAAATTGAGCCTAATTACATTCGCTACAAAATCTTCCCCTATGACTTTATCCGAAAAATTTTCTCACATTTCGGGGACAAAATTTGACCAGATCTTAAAATTTAACTTTTTTGGAAATAATTGCAAATTTTAGGAGGGCTGTATCTTGGTAAATATTATACCTACGAGGCTGTCTCTAGCCTCAAACTGTAGCAAATTTACTCGACTTTAAAATACGTAATAACATGTTTTATAAAGAAATGTATAGTTTAGAAGATATAGTGAAAAAACCTAAAAAAGTCCGCAAATTTTCGGTTTTTCCGAGTGCTACGAAGATAGCACAGGTCTTTAAAAGCTGCAAACTTGGATATATACTACTGGTAGTGGTCCCAACAACATATTAAAAAATCAGAACTAGCCGTTAGTTTGCGATTTTAGTGATTTCTACTGTACTATTTGACTGGCCTATCATTTGTTTGACAAATATTGAATATTCAAAAATATGTATCAGATATCCTGATTTATTTTGAAACTTTTACCTTTCTAACTTTTTTGCTTTAAAACTAACCGTTTATTAACAACATTTTCATGCAAAACGTGTTGTTTTTAATTGTAGATTCACCGGTACCATTTGTGCTATTTATTTGGAAAACACTCTGTATAAAAGTATTACATCTGTTTATTATCTACACCTCGTGTGAAGGAAATTTTCCGCTATGAGTTCACGTTTCACCGAGAATTGCACAAAAACAACCCATAAACAAACAGCATTTCATGGGTTGATTTTATTTTAGCAAAAATACAAATTTCACTTTATCCCGTATTTAATTTTTGTTAATTCTCTTAAAATTAAAATTTTTTAGTTGCTTCTTGACTGACCAAATGTATTGACCAAATAAAACACTTTCATATAAACTGGAAAATCGGATGTTTTAACTTTATTCGGTGCCCGCATAATTTGTGTGCCCGCATGAACTAAAGCCTTCCTGAAATATTTACTGGGATGCAACGGCTCTGAAATATTTGCGTAAATCACTTCAATATCTGACAATGTCAGGGGGAATAGGTCGGCTATTTCAGATACGCCGTATTTTGTGCTCTCGCTAGTTATGTGCTGGCCATAGATCCCGCAATATTTTAGGATGTGAAAACATTTTTAGATAAATCTCTGGTGGGGTAAGAAATTTAAAAAAATACTTACTCTTTTCCTTCTACTTCTATATCATTGTATACCTATATTCAGAGCTTTAAATTTATATCGTAGGGGAGAGCGGGGTAATACTGTGCATCCAAGTGGAATCATTTTGTAAATTTACATTTTTCATAGTAATATTTTATCATGTTAGTAAACGTTATATATCACATATCTCTAGTTGATAATATACATATTATAAAAAAATACATGGGGATTAAAAACAATTCAAAATTATGCAGCGAGTGCTTTGTACCGTTTTGTCGTACCCAGTGGGGCAATCATTATATTTACATACCGGGTGTCAAAAAAGTCTCGGGACGGTCAAATATTTAGAAAAATATGCGTCGTATCGGAAAACAAAAAAATAGGGGTTCAATATTTTTGAAAAAACTATTCAGACATTACCAAACTCAACCCCTCTACTCCACCCACTGGGGCGGGGTGGGGGTAACTCCCTAATTTTAAGTGGCAACCCCCAACTTTTATTGCAGATTCCGATTCTACGATGAAAAATAAGAATTTTTTGTCCCAAACTTTTTTTTGTATTCCGGCTATATGTCGCTCAAATCGACGGTCTAAAAATAATAAAGCGGAAGCAAAAGTCCCGGGACGGTCAAATATTTAGAAAAATATGCGTCGTATCGGAAAACAAAAAAATAAGGGTTCAATATTTTTTAAAAAACTATTCAGACATACCAAACTCAACCCCCCACATTTTGTATATGTGTTGATATTTTATGATTCTCTTAGAAGTTTCGAGTACTTGTTACATCTCTTCAAAAGCAAATACAGAATCCGATAAATTTAAAACATGCAGGTTTTTCTTCGAAGTTCTAAAACAATATAATAGTAGAATTCCGTAAATATAAAAAAAAATTAAAATTATCTATAATGTGACAAATTCTGAAGCTAAACCTTTCGTTAATATTTATCTATATTCAGTTTCCGAAATAAATAAGATGGCCAAGACGAAGGCAGCGGGTTTGTTATTACACTATTAACATAACACCTTTAGGTATCCGTATTGATGCAAATACGGAGTCCTATCCATAATAACAGATAATAGTGGAACATACGCTATTCGTTTGTCTTCAATGTCTTCAATAACCGAACACTTTATGCTGAAGAAGCGTCCCAACCCTTACGATATATGATCACCGACTTGATGGCAGGTAAATACGGATAAAGGGATATAGGGATATGGAGATATAGGGATATGGGGATATAGGTATATAGGGATATAGGGATATAGGGGTATAGGGATATAGGTATATAGGGAGATAGTGATATAGGGATAAAGGGATATAGGGATATAAAGATATAGGGATGTTGAAAAATTGTAAAACGAGAGAGACAATACAAAGAAGTCCATTATATGTAACTGTTCATATGCCCAACATACGTTGTTGTAAGCTACTGTACGAATAAGAAAAATCATGATTTCGTCCCCTAACTCGAGCAAGAATCGATCAACTGATCGATTTCTTTTAACAAGCGCCGTACCCGCGGTAGCCTTGCACTGTTTCAAATATCTGACAAAATTTGGTTATCTTTCAGTTTAATTTACTATTTTTTTTATTCACTATTTTTTTTCACTTTAACTACCAACTTTAATGATTTCAATAATATATAGCTATAGCATTGATTAATGTTATTTGGCAATACAATTGACGAGATCGTGTTAGATATATTATATTTGAGATACTATGATTTTCACATAATTAAAATGTGTAAGCATGGATGATATTATTTTATACATTTTTGATTTATGGCTAATATAAGAAGAGATAATCCTTATTTTCACATCCGGAATCGCCCTTGCCAAGCAGCATTTTTTCATAGAAAGCTATATGTGCAGCATCGGCAGATGTGTGGGTTCCCAAGGAGCCCCGACGCCTACGAACGCCCCTGCATTTACATATTACAAACGGCTTCCCTACTTCTTCATATTACAATAATACCATTTACATTCAGACAGTTCCATCTCCCGCAGAAAGAAGACAAATATTTGTATAATAGAGTAGTTTAGCTGCTGTCTTTATTTTACTCGCCACAGCCGCCTCTCCACGGTAATGAAGGATTTATGCTTGCTTTATTTATCCCAAAAAGTAATTTTATTTACCCCTGGAAGTAATTGAAATGAATAGTCTAGAATACATTTACCAAATTAGTTCTATCAACCTCCTTAAAAGAACCTAATCGACATGGTACGTCCGTTTAATCAACTCGCGTCCCAATTTCCAAGTTTAAAACTTATATAAATTTTTAATAGGATTTCAAGGTACTTTAGATAGGGCCACTTTTTCGCAGAAAAAACGATTGTTTGTTTTATTTGATTTTACAGTAAACATAGGAATATTCAACTACAAGTTTCCAAGAATCACTGAATACAAATAATAAATAATATAAAAAGCAATATTTATGCAATATACAAATACACATATACAGTGTGATCAGCTAATGCCGCTTTGCAGGCTACATCTCAGCCGTCATTAATGCTACGACTACGAAAAGTCTACAAATAATATGGTGAAAATAATTCGATTTTCGGAACTGCACAGTCCGGTGTAGTTTCGAATGTTTATAGTGTGACCTAGCCCAAGTTAATGTATACGAGTGGTTACTCCTAAGCAATCACTTGTAGATCACTAGACCATAACTAGTGGTTTGCCTGTTAATTTAGTACAGTATAGTTCTTTCATAAGGAGACCTTCTAGTGATTTGACTCTACTTAACTACTTATTTCAGCTTGAAGCTTACTTGTGCCTAACAAAGCACAGTTCTGGGTTTGATCTTGGAGCTGTCCTTCTCCTAGACGGGTTGCAAAGTAATGCTATTGACGCTCATCTCGCCAAATTATACAAGTTATAATATGAAGCCAACCAAGGCATATTTTTAATTCAGTTGCAAGATTTGACCCGAGCAATTCGATACCAAAATCGTCAGGGTTTTTGCGCGCGATCTTGTATCCGCCATCTTGAAAAAATTTTATCGCCTGCAGTTGATCCTTGTCGGTCCCTACAATATTTGGTCGTGCACCACCAAACCTGTCATACCTTTACCGATATATAACTATTTGAAATTGGTATGACGGCCATCTTGTTTTCCTCCCTTGTGCCCATTTCTTCCTCTTGAACCCTTTCGTTTGATATTCATATTATGGAGTTTATGTACCTTATGAAAAACATAGTCCATCATCTTTGGGAGTACGCCATATTGGCTTTCATTATATTTTCGTATTCTTAGCAAACCCTTTCCTTTGATATCCACATCATGGAAGTCCGCCATATTAGATTTATAGTGACGTTAATTTATTTTTGGATTCTGTATCAATAAACCCTTTTAATTGATACCCATGTCATAGAAGTGCATAAAAATAACTAGTACGCCATCTTCGGCGGTCCGCCATATTGGATTTAAAATTACGTCATTTTGTCAACCAAACTAAACGTGAACGTGTATGAAAAATTTCAGCTCAATCTGTTGAGGATAACTGCTTTAAAATGCAGTTGCAACACTTGACCCGAAGATAGATAGATAGATAGATACATAGCAAGTTAAATAAAAGCTTGTAAAAATCAGATGAAAGATGCTCTTTCAAACTAAATATTAAAAAATATATTTTTTTAAATAGTTACCTATTTTAAAAAAATATATAATTTTTCCAGCTCAGCGTTACGCTACTGAAACTTGTTCAGTGGCATTTTCGAAAGATGGCAAATTAAAAATAAAAAATTTGGGTCCGTGTGATTATGACCACACGATACAAGTGAAAACTTTTTACCGCCTGTATTACCACAAATATTTTTAATTTGCATGTACTACAGAAGTTCCTACATTTTTACAAAAAATGCACATAGGCCCCTTATTGTTTTTAAATTTTATCGTTGATTCTAGTTCACTCTGAGAACTTGTGGTATCTGTTGTGGAGGAGTTAGCCATTTTTGTTTGAGAACTGACAGTAAGGAAATAAGCCAACAAATCTTTACCCTATTAAATTTACGTTCTGTTTGCCTTTTGAAATGTTTTGCGTTTTTATTTCCGCAGCGGATTTTGTAGCTGTGATGTTTGGTTTCTTGGTTGTTGAAGGATGTGTGAAGGACGTACCTTACTCAGTGATACGTCTCTTCTTTGCAAGTTTGCAGACATCTTCAATTTTGGTGCTGTTTTCAGGGCATGTGTCCATTTTTGTAGGTCCCGTGTCAGAAACTGACATACATTTCCTTTGCATTTCCTATTTTTATGGATTTGCCGGGGTTTTGGGCGTGTATCGATGCACTTCGAGCACTGGTGAAGGAGGTTGTATTCACTGTTTCTACCACAATAAGGATCTTTGAAATGCCTTTTCTCTTAGCAGGATCTATTAGCAGGAGCTTCGATTGAGGGGAGGGGTACAGGTGACCTAGCTCGTTGCTAGGCGATAATCGACTGAGCGTTGCTAGGCGATAACCATCACGCTTGAAGTGTGATGCGTTGGCCCTGAAGCGTGATGCGTTGGCCCTGAAGCGTGACGGCCGAGTCTCATTAAACACCCACAAAAATATAAATGGAGAGCGCGAAAAGTGCAGAGCGCGCCTAAAGAACTTTTCACTTCAAAAATCGACGTGTCTGAGCATTTTTGCAAATTACACTATTTCGGGAGATATTTCATATGTTCCAGACTTTTTGTCCACGCTGTATATAGGTCTGGATTGACAGTTCCGAATCGACTAATGTTTCAGCAAATATTGATAAATGTCAAAATTTGACGGCGCGTTGTCTGTCTACGAAAAAAATTGAAATCGATTGCTATGGAAATGAACATGATCTCCATTTTTTTATTCTACTGTATGTATAATCATATACTATAGAAATAATTATATGTTATCGAGTTAACTTAACCAAATTAAATGTTCTGATTGGTTAAATATCCTATAAAAAACCGCGTGCAGCACAGTACACGTGATAGAAGTGAATACTTCTTTACCGATTCGTTGAGAGAGTGAGAGAGGAGCATATGTTCGTGATTCTAAATGGTGTAGATTTCTTGAGAATATAGCATCAATCGTTGTTCCTGATTTATTAGTGGCAATGTTCAGATCGTTATTCATATCTAAACCGAATTTCTCACGAAGAAAGTGAAGTAGTGGCAAGGACGACGAGGAATTTTTGCGGAGAATAAAAAATATCATCATCCATTTGGATCAGTTACGAAAGCCCAATCCAGATATATTCAGCAGGATATGCATAAGTAATACTGCATTCTGGTTAATTCCGATTCTGTCACGATCGTTCATCAATTATATATCAAAATTGCTTTCCGCTTTAGAACACTTGTATGTGATCGTTTGGTTCTACGGATTGGTACACCTGTTTTACTAATTTGATCAGCGTTTACATACCCTGCAACTTTTTTCCTTATTTTTGCACCAACTTTAGGTGAAGCCGAAAAATCTAACCATGCGATCGTGATTACACCTGTATCATCACAATCAATGTGCACTAGTTTTCCCAGTGCACCGTTTGCTAAACCATCTGTCACATCAATATTTGTTGTTATCATATAAAACACACCTTCGACATAGTTTCATATGGCAGTCCTGCAGTGGCAGTGTCAATAAGTGACATGTTATGGAGTCTCCGACAAACAAAAGCTTCTTGTTCCAAAGATGTGCATCCAATATAATTATCGCTGCATTCGCTATATCTGTTTCTCTCTCTCCAGCATATCTATTATATACTTTATCTCACTCGCGAGACGAAAATGTTATAAAATGTGTCGTGACGCGACCTTGAATAATCACTCTCATGCGGCTAAAGAAGTATTTATTCACTTCAAAAATATTCAAATATATAACATTAAAGTTCTTATGAAATATATTACTCAGGTTTATAACGCAGGCAAATAAGAGGTTTCATGTAAAAATTGATACAAATATAAATTCCCATAAACACGTAGAAAAAGTGTACATAACAAACAAAAATATGCGAAACGATATATCTGTTTATTTTTTCAGTGCTTTTTGTTGTTACTCTTGCCCGTTATATAAAATATTCTTGTGTAAACATATGCTTTCCATTGAAAAATATAATCAAATTCCGAATTATGTTCGTATGTACATTTGCCGCAGAACAGCTAGCAAATACCAAATCGACCCTTACATTTTTTATCAAAATGTGCTAGAAGCGCAACCATATATTTGCTAAGCCTACTTCCTACATGAAAACTTTAAAGTGCATAGCTAGGCATACTTCAGAGATTTTCGCCCTAAACCGATTTCAATTCATGTTGGAACAGTTTTATTGGAAAATACGGAATCCAACTTCTAAAATTACCCACAAAGTGGAATGTATACCCAATAATATAAAATATAAATAGCATAATAAAAGCGCAAGTCAGGGTTGTTGTTAAATTGCTTGATGCTGAGTTTGCGAGGTTAATGCAGCTGGATTACATCATGCACTTCCAGGACATTAAAATTGTAATAAATGCCAGAATCGGAAATATGTAGATTTTAGGAGAATGAAATTTGACTGATAAAATGACCGAATGAATGTTTTTCTGACAGTTTTTGTAACCACGAGATACGAGAGTTTTTCGCAAAATTGATAGTTTAGTTAAACACTAAATTTAAATACGTAATAGTTAACAAATGAAGGACTCAATATAAAACTTAAATTAAATTGAAATAGTTATTGACTCTCGGTCAAGTAAAAGAAATTATAAAATTATAGAGTTGTATAACAGATAAAAATATTACGACAGTCATAAGTAAGGTACGCAAGTAACAATAAACCTGGTATTTCCAGATGGAGAAATTTTGTCACACAATATGGTTATACCTTTCGTAGCAGACTTCTGCGGGTCCCCTTGTATAAATTCGACGTGGCCTAGGACAAAGCTATGTCTGCGAGAAAGCAACAGAACTAGTATGAACCCATTAAATGGGTAGGTACAGCAAAATATATTCCAGAGTAGAAGTCTTCCAGTCTGACGTCCAGGAAATATGGCTATCTTCAGCACAGCTCGATCACAGGTCGTTTCGTGCATAGAAGATATATTATATTTTACCAGTATCAAATTTATCTTACAAATTTATAGGTTAGAAATAATAATATTTTTAACAAAAAAAACCAAAACCGACTTGAAAAAATCTATTCTAAAAAACTGCACTACAAAGTAAAAACTAATTACGTTATACATTCTTACTTCGAATACAACCAATTTATTATGCCAATAATATACAGTTATTGTTATTTTTAGAGTTTCACTTATTGAGGATCCCTCAGAGTGATGTACGATTTGTCTTATTGATCATTTATACTAGAGTTTAACATTAACACTTTACCTTTCTTACAGTGACACTCCATGTGACATTAGTTTTCACGGAAATGCAATTCATATAAAACATAAACCTGCTCTACTATGTATATTTGTTCCATTTGAACATATTTATATATAAAAGTATTAGGCATACATTTTTAAAATCATTTAAAAAATGTATGCCTTATGCTTTATATATCAATACCAGGGAAAACAATTGTAAATAGTAGACTGGGTAGTCGCTTTCTATGAATGTGAGTTATTTGTCAAAACGAATGTCACATAAAAGTGTGACTGTGAGAATGGTAGGTGTTGATGATAAATTCAAGTATGAACTACCAATTAAATAAATCGTACATCTACTGTGTAGGTACTCTCTAGAGATTAGAGAAAATAATAAAAATGGCCATTATTCTCAGACTTCATTTGACAGTGTACTCAACTGTTTCAGTGAGCAATGATCCCTCAGTGAATTTATTTGAAAAGGGATGTGTATAGTTTTATATTTTTTTGAGCAAATTGTCATTTTTACGAAAAACACTTAAAAGATAATACCAGAAGAAAGAAAGGGAGAAAAAAATTTGTATGATCTAAAATAAAAAAGGTTATCTAAGAGAAACTTTTGAACTTATATTTTAAAATTTCTTATATTTTGAATGGTTTTTATGTTCAATGGCAAGCGATTGTAACATTTAATGCCAATATCATCGGAATCTTTTTTCAAATAAGGTGCTATGCATGAATATTACTAATTAAGCATTATGTCTTGTATGATATTTATGGTAATCAAAGTTTATCATAAATTTCTCTTGATTTGATTACATATACGAGCCCCTTCCCATATCAGTTGGCCCACCCATTGAAATCTTAGTTTTTTGATCAGCATCAAAACATATTAAATACTACAAGCTGTGTTTAGGTCTCAAAGTAATTAATAGGGCATATTTAATCTTATGCAGTAGAAAACACCCAACTTTATTGGTCTTCACTCAAATGTGTAACAAAGAAGCAAAATGTTGCAAGTACAGCGTTCAACCCGTTTTTTTATTCATTACAAAGTAAGCCTACAATTCGAAGGTGGCCGTGGAAAACAGACGCCACAACAATTAAACAATTATTGCTAATACTCATAGCTGCCAGAATTCATTTGTTACAGCTTCAAAGTAGTTGTGTTCTTTAAAAATGGGCAGAGGAAAGGTTATGGATGACAAAATTCGTTTACTTATTATTAAATTTTTCAATTGTGGGAAGTCAAACTCGGAAATTGCAAATTTATAGTTAGAAGATATAAAATGACGAGTTCAGTCGCTGCAAAGCCCCACTATGTAAAAAAAAGCAAGATTACAGATTGTGATAGAAGAGCGTTAAGAAGAATTATCCAGAAAAACAGACGTGCCAATTACCTCGAGTTAAGTGTTCTGTGGAGTGATGCCGTTGGAAGACGTATTTCAAGATCAACAACTCACAGAGAGGCTCACAAATTAGGATTTGAGACTTACAAGGTAAGTTTTTTAATAAAAAAAATGAACTAAAAAAATTAAAAGTGACAATTTTGCATTAGGCCAAAGAAAAGCCACTTTTAACACCACGGCTGAAGAAAAATAGGGTAAGATGGGCAAAAGAACATAAGGATTGGACATCTCAGCAATGGCGTGCAATACAATGGAGCGATGAGGCCCGATTCGAAGTTTGTGTTGGAGATAGTCGAAGTAGAGTTATTCGCAAAAAAAATTAAGCATTCCATGCTGACTGTCTTAAAAGAAAAGTAAAATTTCCTGAATTCGTCATGGTGTGGGGAAGGTCATCAAAAGGAGTAGGAAAACTCCATTTTATTGTCGGAAACGTGGATACAAACAAATATTTGGCCATTTTAGAAAAATCACTTTTACCGGTCAAGGAAGAGTGACAAGAATTTATGTTTCAGCAGGACGGCGCAGCATGCCACACCTCAAAACGAAGTTTAAAATAGATGGAGGACTATGGTATACCACTTTTGGAATGGGTTTCTAGTAGTCCGGATCTATTACCCATTGAAACTTTGTGGCACGAGATGAGAAAGGTGCTACGGAAATACCCTGCTCGAACAATCCCTGAACTGAAGCAGAGGCTTCAGGAAATATGGGATTCTTTTACACCAGAATTATGTCAAGGCTTGGTTAATACTATGCCCCAACGAATTTCGGCTGTAATAAAAAATAAAGGTGATGTTACCCAGTGGTAAATTATTGGTAAAAATTGTTGTTTTGTTAATTTAACGTATTTGTTCACATTTATTTCTTTTTATTCTCATTTTGCGTTAGTTATCAGTCTCAGTCACCTAAGATGTATTTTTGTGGTTAATAGAAGTTGTCAAAAGAATAAATAAATTTGGAAGTTCGTGTCGTATATTTCTTCTTCTACTTTTGCTCCATAAGATGAAATTTCTGACTAATCCCTAGGTGGGCCAACTGAAATGGGAAGGGGCTCGTACATTAATCCTCAAATGGCAAAATTTTATAATGTTTTTTCTATGCATATTTGAGTGTCTAACATAATTTCAGCAGTAAATTATTTACTCAAGCCTCCTATATACTGACCTATATTCAATAGTTGGTATCTTTGTGCTTAATATAAACTCAAAGATCATATATAGTAGAGGAGTCACCCAATCAAATAAATATGATCAAATTGTATTCCAGTTAACGTAGGCATTAGGGATGGTAATATCAATTTCATTTGGATGATGTTTCACATTTTCATGCCATAAAATAAAGGTATAAAATTTTTATGGGACATTTAGAGCATTTGATGAATTATTTTTATGAACTCTGTTATATTCCATTTAAGTAAATTTTCAACGCCAAACCCTTTATGGAGATGGAGAGCAATAGTAGCAATAAAACAATAGTGTTTTATTTTACAGGGCCTTAAAACCATCAGGTAAGTACATAAAAATATATAACTCAAAAGTAATAATATCTTTAATAACTATGTGTGAATTATATTGCAGGTACGCTATATAAAGTTTAATATGTATAAATGCGGTAATCAACTTCACACATTTATTCATATCACGCATATATCATTTAAATTATACTCTATTCTTTTGTATTCTCATGTCGAGTTAACTTTTGTATCTATTTGCAAAGTTATATAGTGCACAGTATAAAAATAAAATAATTTTCTAGGGAAAATAAACATGAAACATGACTATTTGCATCCAGAACTATGTGATAATATACAGGTTGTAATATTTTGCACCCTGAATTTTCAGCAAAAATGAAGGAGTGTCTTTCATGTATTCTTTTCCAAAGCCTCTTCCCCTACAAGTCTCTAAAATAGGGGTAAAAAATTGTTTTTATTTATTTTCTGCACTATGGACTGTTTATTTTTATAAATAGTTGTTCAATATTTAAGCAAAACTTAAACTTCTTAATCTAGAAGGTTATTAGTAACAAAGAAAATATGAATTAACAAACAAAATCTGATTATATAGACTGACAGCTGAAACACTGACCTATGTATTTTGCGTCTTACTCATACGTCTCTCTTTAAAAATTGTGACGCTCTTGCCGCTGTCTTTTTGTTTTGGGCGCCAGCTTCCGTTTAAAGTTCAGAAGCACAACTTTACCCCACATGCGCCACGCTAGGGTCCTCGGGTAACACTAGTGGAGATGGCGGCGATTCCAGAGGTCACGTGTGATTATCAGTAATAAAATTAACCTATCCAAAATAATGCTCTTGTTATGGTTTTAACAGGTTTATCTTCACCGTCCGTCATCACTAAAATTTTAAATATAACAATAGTACTAAAAAACATTTCGCAATGTTGTAATAAAGTATGTACTTTTTTGAGTAACGAACAAATTTCTGCGGAACGAGCGCTAGTGAGTTGAGCACAAGGGTGCAAGTTACACAAAATAATGGTTCGCAATGGGTTTCATACAAATTTTGTTCTAATTTTGACCGATTTTATATTTTCCAATTTTATACTTATTAGAATTCAACGTAATATGAAAACGTAAGTCAAAATGATTTCTTGTTCATTACACAATATTATATAAAAAAATAACGAAAAATATACAGAAAATGATAAAAACAAAACAAAAAAAAAGAAAATTAGTAAGTTAAAAAAGAGGTAACCAGTAAAATAACATTATTAAATACACAAAAAATATAACTATACATGAATAAACAAACAAAAATAACAACAAAGGACCCACACAAACTTCTAACATAATTCAGAATGTAAGCTTAAAACGTAAATTACTGTAAATTAACTCTTTCAACATAACCTAGAAACAACGAAACACAACAGTTAAATATACAGACACCCCATGAAAGTATCTCGATAGAAACACCATTTATTATAAATCACTGCCCGGAAGTATTGTTTGTAGCAGCGCAGGGATATGTAATTTTGGATTTTCAAGAGGCTTATATTCATATATAATCCAAAATATAAAATACAATTCACTAAGCCCCTAATGTCCGGTGTTATTACCTTTTAAAATGTAAATTCTTATTTTAATAATAAAGCTCTGATACAAAAAATAAATGTAACATTTTTAAACTCTCACGACACGATGTAAAATCCACAACGACATATTGTTAAACCCTTATAGCCGCCACTGTAAACTTATCTTATTGATGCCGAGGATATTCGGGGAGGATTTAATTTAACTAGACCTTAGAATCCTTAATATATTTTAATATAAGCAGATTGTCAATCGGAATGCTTTCAAATTCTCCAGAAAGAAGCTCGTAATGAGAATACCGTACTTGTTTTTAATGTAAACCTTACGACAAGACCGTTTCTTTAATAAAGCAATTTTTCAGTGGTATCTTTGTGTCAGAGATTTAACGCGACAAATTTATGACTTTGAGTGTAATTTTCAGCGATGCTCAGTGTGTACAAAATATTAGCACGCGCACAGAACTACAAACAAACTTTTAATATTTCCCAGACGCCTAATTTCCTAACTTTATCCTTAGGTTCGTACGTGAGATGCCTCTTCGGTTCTCTAATCTAAATACTTTTGTTTCATAAGCGGTTTTATGTTTTTCGACAAAGTAGGTAGGTGTATCCTATTAAAATGCATTGTATTTTCCTAACTTTCCACATTAAACTGTCGTTTAGTTTGAAACGAAGACACATCTTAAAATCAAATGGAACTTAAAATCAATTAACATAATATATCAATATTTAATCACAATATATAAAGAATATATAATTAATATCTATTATAATATAAATAGTGTATTACTCAAATATTACAAAATGTTAGAAAGGACCATACAACATTTTTTCTATATTTTAAAAGCATTAATTAGAGTTATCATAAAGAAGAAAATGTACAATTTTATTATGGGTATTAGATAGCATATATACCTACCTACAGCTATTTTTCACTCCTACGGGCGCACTCTCAAAAATAAGAAAATAAATTACAATGTCTGCAACATACGGCTCTTGTCTAAGGACGAGCTATTTTAAACATAGCATTTAGTTAAATTTTTCAAGAAATATCAAATTTAGTCGAATATCTTTTAATAGAATTATTTTTCTATTCATGTTTTGACATGACAAGATTTCTCTTATTTTAGAAGATTTTTTTTGTATTTGCGCATTTTTTATTTGTAAACCTGCTATCCTTCTTATTTTTGCTCTTAGGACTGAAATAAAAATATTCTCCCAAACCTCCAAATATCAACCTCCGTTTCTTATAACAATATGGCTCTATGCTTGTGTGTTTTACTTGAACTCAAATTATTTCCTTACTCTAGGTATATTTAATAATAATAAATTTTATTCAGAATATTTTGTAACAATACAAATATTATACATAAAAAAACATTAAAAAAAATATCTGAAAAGGCGGAGTTCAGCTCATGTGACCACAAGAATAATGTGAGATGCGTGTACACTCAACCGGTTATCATGTAGTAGATAAGCTAAAATTCAATATTATACAATATATTTACACGTATTAAATCAAATGGTTTCGAATGTGTACGAATTTAAATGATATGAGAAATATATAATGTAAGTAATAAGTAAGTTTTATAGTGTTTAGATAATGAAAAAACGAGGCAATATTTAAGCTGTGTGGGGAGAATATTCTATATTTTACATATAGGGTTAGTATAACCTCTCAAAGAAAGCCGTTTTATGTACAGGAGGTGTGAAATTGCCCTTAAAACGTAGATTTTTCTCAAAAGATAAGTAGGTTTCTCAATATTGATAAATTTATAGTAGAGCGAGGTAAAATGTTTTATATTCAAAAATATACAGTGTCACAAAAATTAAAAACTAACAGCACTAATGAGTCACAATGTATTATTTTTAGTTTAGTATTTAATATGTTTTTATTTAGTATATGTAAATCTTAATGATAAATCCAGCATTAATCCTAGATTTTTAGTTTCTGTTTTGACAGGTAGTTAAGTTCTATGCTTTCAAAAAGCATTGCAACATATTTATTTTGATTGAAGATGCAATGCATGCTGCAGCTATACGTTGTAATTTATCCAGTCCAGTGACACTAATAAAGCACATTTTACTGAATAGACCTACGGCTATGTCCTTACCTAAATTCAGATTATATGGAAGTATATTATTTCATTCTAAATACTGAGAAACTAATTGAGATTTTATAACGTGGGTTTTCCAGATTTTTTAATGAATACATGTTATTTACATTTATTAATATATTATTTAACAAGAGATATTCGCCCACTGTGAATTATCCCTTTGAAGAAGGGCCACCGTCACTTTCGTCAGCGGAAACGAGTTAAATAGTTAGATATGCATATTCATTTTGTACTCGATATACCTGTAAAATATTAATAAATATACGTGGGCATCAGAAAACGGAATCCATTTATTCTTTTTGTGTGTGGTAACACAACAAAAACCAAATATTTAAAAAATATAACAAAATTGAAACAAAATTAATTAAAACGAAAGTCTATAAAATGCTTGAGCATTTCCAATTCTGATATTTTTTGAGGCATTATTCCACACATGAAAGGACATGAACTTTTCCACACGCAGCGGAAAAAAGTGTTTCTCGACGGCGCACCGATTATCTGTTTAGTGATTATCCGTTGGTGATACCGATTATCTGTTGGTGATATGCTTTCTATATACCTAATGAAATTTTTCTATCGGATTTTGGTAATATGTTTGAATTTTTGGATTTTCAATTTTTGCACAAGTTAAATTTTGTTGGGAGAGATCTGGCAATCGTTTTTTTTGCAAAAATAAAGTGAAATGTGGAAATGTGGGATATAATGTAAAAACCAATTCTTCTGAAAATATATTGATTCAGTAATTTGATTTTCACATCGTGACGTGCCATAACCATTTTGGTGAATATGACATCCAGGTATTACTTAATAGTGCTATTGATAATTAATCTGTTTTTATAATTATACTGGTGAAGCCGAAATAATTAATTTACTTGATGTACCTACTGAATTAACAAAGGTGTAATTTACATATAATTGATCTGAGAGCAGTTGGAAAGCTGCCTTGGAAAGCTGCCATGGGAAGCGAGCACTCTTTCAAAATTTTCTCTTTGATGATATGTAAGGGCCTTCAGAGATCATCTTGTTTACAATTTTCCAATTTCTTATGATATATTTATGTTTTATTTTCCTGTTATACAATAAATATGTGACCTTTCACAATAATCTTGTACATTAATGTAAATCAGAAGCTAGGGCCTACCTAGGTAGGCCCTAGGTAGGTAGGCCTACCTAGGTAGGCAAAACTAACATAGGTAAAACCAGCAGTTCTTGTTCCTCAGCCATATATATACGCCAATATTTCATATATACGCCAATATTTGAGGCCAGCTGTATTCAAGTAGATGTTTGTAATGACTAACATTAAAATATATTCTAGATGATAAAAGTGCAAACACAGACAAAGTAAGAGCTAACAAACTGAACTGACAACTAATCAATTCTAGCAAACAATACCATATATATATATATATATATATATATATATATATATATATATATATATATATATATATATATATATATATATATATATATATATATATATATATATATATATATATATATATATATATATATATATATATATATATATATATATATATATATATATATATATATATATATATATATATATATATATATATATATATATATATATATATATATATATATATATATATATATAGTTAGTTTGAAATTCTTTGCTATTCATATTTATTTTGTGAAAAGTAATCTTGGGTTTGTAGCATTTCATTACATTATGTAATGAAATGCTACAAACCCAATATATATATATATATATATATATATATATATATATATATATATATATATATATATATATATATATATATATATATATACAAATGTAAAGAAACGACACGGAAATAGTAGGTCGCAGTAGGTTATTTTATGGTCTTATATTCATTTGTTATAAAACATAAGCAGCTAGTGCCCTAAAATTATTATTGCTTATCATAACTTCCCCCAGTACATAAATTATGAAAGACTATATACGAAAATAAAGTGGTAGTTCTGTAAATTAACGAATAGGCTCACGGCATACTGGGACCGCGCTCGTTTAGTCTGGTAGTCCCATATTTCACAAAAAGACATTACATTAATGTAAAGCATGACATGTGATGATACCGTGCCTATACATCTTAACTAGGCTGGTATCTCAGGGCTGCCATAAAATTACATTAACTGTGTAACAACATATTGCTGAAGGTTTTGAGCGAATCCTCAATGGGTACTAGTTTCTTAAGCAATTTTAAAGGGGTCGCTTGCTATTACCTAATGCATGTTTCTGTGCTATCAAGATTTTTTTTCGCCAAAAGGAAAATAAAAAACTATTTATACGTTTTGCCGCCAACAACAAATATTTTTCCGCCTATTATATATTGTACGATTTATTTAGTTTATCATTAAGCATAATTTTTTTAATACCTACTATTTTCATAGTGACACTTTTACGTGACATTAGTTTTAATAGGAACTAACATTCATAGAAAATAACTACCTAGTCTTAAGGAACATTTAGATTAAGTGTATATCTAATTATTTGAGCGTTCCCTCGCAATTTTCCGCTGGTAATTGCAGCCTATATTACCGCAGGTACGTTATATTCCATAATTAACTACATTTATTAAACTCGTTTCCTCCAGATATCAAAGGAAAATAAATAAATGCGGAATGCCGCTGTAACAACCCAATTTGTCAAAGTGAACATTTCCTCTGCGAAATTAAATTGAAGCAAAAGCTAATCTTATTCCAGGAATAATCCTGGATAGTACTCGAATGGCGCAAGCTTTTCCATTGCATCGCCGACTTTATTCCAACTGCTCGCGTACATGCTACACTTGAGACAATACTTAATCATAATAAAATTGTGCATTATAAATCATCTTAACACTGATGTCATTATTGTTAAAGGACGTATTAAGTTTAGGGAAGTCAAGTAACATTCTAATTTTAGTATTTATTAATTATACAGGATTATTCTAAATTGACGGAAATATTTTTAAGGGACATTTTAAGGCAAAAATTAAGGTCTTTCATATTTTTTCCCCTTCCTATCCAAATTACAGCCATTTAAATTTGCGGTAAAACATGTTTTTATTTAATTATCTCCATGGAAGAATTTAGAATAAACCCTCTAATATTTTCCATCAGCACTATTTAATGAGTTGACATTTGTTGATGTACTTGTATTGTATATTTCTATAGATTAGATAAAATAGGAACAATGGCAATACTTCTCGTATGTTCTTTGTTTGACAACAGTCTACTTACTGCTTCACCGAATAATAACCCCTTAGGGAATTAATTTGAATAGGGATGTTTATTAATTCTACTTTTTTTTGTTAGCAGATTATCGATTTTGTCAAAAAAACTCAAAAAAGCAAATATTTTCAGAATGAAGGCATTTTTGCATAGCAGATTTTTAAATAAATAAATGTGTAGATGTTAAAAAGTTGAAGGAAAGTGAAACATATTATAGGTCTCATTTTTTTAACCCCCTTGTAACAATATCTCAAGGCTACAAAAATTGTCGTTTTATTAGTGCGTTCCCCAACAAATTTTATTCTTCAAAATTTTTCCATAGTGGAGAAAATTGATTAAAACATTTTAATTAAGTAATCCCAGTTTAGAGTAACCTGAAGAAGACCTCTTCAAGTCCTCTTCAAGTATAAAAATATAGTAGTGTAATCTTCTTCAAGTATATAAAATATATGAAAGGCCCCCTTCATTTTTGCTGACATTTCATCCCTAAAATTTTGTCGCATCAATGTAAAAACACCCTGTGTATTAAAATACATAGGAACGGTTACATAACCATATTATATAGACAATAATAGAAGTTCCACGCAGATAGTTGGAACTGGATATTATGCTTTAAAAATAAGGCGAATGCGCCAATGTTATAAGGTGCCTTTAATATAAAGCTAATAATAGACTCCGATATTTTAGTTGTGATATTCTTTTTCAAACATTTTAAAAACGATGAAAGTGAAACAAACAATTATGGAAATTATTCAATTACGTTATTTATTATACATTATTTGTGTAAACTATATAGAAGGAGACTCTATGCCTTCCTGATACGTTCTTCGTATACAAAATAAAAGTACAAAACAAGTAAATACAAACAAGTAATGAGTCGAACGGATTTGAAAAAAATAGAATTGTTCAAAGTATATTGTTTTTATTAAACATCTGTTTTAATTCATTAAGTGAAGGTTTGACGAACAGAGGTTACAGCTGGTAATTATTGTTTTATATTGTCTAATGCGTTTCAAATTTTCGGCTGAGCTTTCTCATCACCAGCCGGCTTTAGTTTGCAGAATATCGTAACCGGGTTTAGGTTTTTTTATGTAGTGTAATAAAATGATGGTGGAATTATTTTATTTATATGGAAAAGCTATTTATGTAACAAGTTGGGAAAACTACTATTTTGTGTACCGAGCAGATTTCTGCAGAACGAGCGCTAGGGAGTTCCGCACAAAGATGCGAGTTATACAAAATAGTGTTTCCCAGCATGTTTCATACAAGATTTTTTCTATTTCTCACCAATTTTATATTTTATGAGAAGAAAACTGTGAATTTTATACGTTTAAAAACCATCCAGTAGGTTGTAACGGTGTGACAGCTCGTCCCTTTCATAGCTTGTCAGGTCTAAATTTAATTACCTACTATGTAATGAATTTTACACAACCAGTTGCGTAATATTTTACTTTTCGTAACTGGTTGTGCCAAGTAAGGCGTTTCCTAACGTCAAAGGGTTTTGAAAAGTCTCACTTTACATGTCAAAATTAGAAAAATATATTTAAGTTAATTAAATTATACTCGTATAGAGCAAAAAATAGGAAAATATATTTTGAATAACCTCCTAGAAGGCACACGAGATTCGGATATGGTATGTCAGAAAATATGGCCATCATTTTGTTTTTTTGTAATTTTTTTTATAAATGTAAAAAACCATAGATTTTTTTGAAAAAATGTCAAGAGACCTTTTCTAAAGAACTTGAAAAATTACACCTGGAAAGTTATTTTAGGATATCTTACCTTGACATTTAATGAAATTAATTAGATAAGTTAAGGGCAACCTTCATGAAAATTGTAGTTTTTCTAAGATAGGTACTTAGAAACTTATGAACAACTTTTTATACTATCTACGGAATGGTTTTGGATCTTTGACAGTTTCTATATCTTCTATATGGGTAATTAATGGTCATCTTTATTTTGGACACCCTGTATTATATTATTTGTTCAGAGATTAATAACTTAGTAGATAAGCGTTTATTTTTTTTTACAAAGAAATAGCAGCTAAACGCACAGGACCGTTCCTAGCGGGGGTGCAGCGCATGCTCCGCAACCGGCGGCCAAAACAAGGGGCTGCCGCGCAGCCTTAAAATTTAGAACAACAAAATTTAAAAGATATTGCACTGACCTTGTTTCATCTAATAGATGATCCCACAAGGGATACAAAAACAAAAAATACAGCCAGTTCATTGATCGATAAAATAGTTCTAGTTTTATCTGTTCCATAGTAGTCATAGCAAATTAGGAATTAAAATGACAAATAGGAGAAATAATTTACTTTATTATAATTATAATAATTTGAGCGCAGAATAATTTACTTTATTATAATTAACTTTTAAAAATTTGAGCGCAGACTCTGAATAGACATCAAAGTACAGGTCAGAGTTCCCACCTCTCAGGAGGGTGCTTTATTCCCTTTTTCATTAGAAACCACCCTCTAATGTGACCTCGCGCAAGTTTTTTTAATTTTTCTCAAAACTGTTACTCTGACAAGGAAAATGAATGGATCCTAAAATATTCGGTATAATATTCTACATTTACGTTCCATAAACTTTTTTCTATATTTAACTAAACTCTCACAAATATTATTTGAAAAATTATGATATATTGCTAAAAATTCAAAAACGAATAAGTGACAAATATCTGGAAATATTGGCCATAGAAAAATGTTACATGCAAAGCAGATTTTCCTACATAAACCGGACTAAAATGACAAAAAATACGACTACAGAAAAAAATATATTACTATGTCTGATATTCGAGCCCGTTTCCACACCACCGCTGAGGTAGAACTCCCGGGGAATTTTTTAAAGTGTTTTTTAATGCGTCTAGTGATTTACAAGATACTTACGCTGTCTCTTCCCTATTGCTTCTTTCCCAAGGGCGCCAGTTCTAAGAACACTTATTTATTTTGAGGAAGGTTCACTGTAGAACATGAGTCCTCTATGGTCTGTTAGGAGAGGTTCAATTAGGCCTCTTTTGCACTATGTTTCTGTTGAAAGGTTGAAATTATTTTTACTGGTAAATGAATCTAAGATATTTTATATGCAGGATTGAAATTTGATAATCTTCTCAATTATGGAATGTAAATTGTGATCTTTGAAATGTGAATAATAATAGCGCAGAAGCATGTAGCTTCTGCGTTATTATTATTACTGCGTTAAGATTGATTTAGGGTAATAATATAGAAAATGTAATAATAATGTTAATATAGAAAAGGAAGTAATTTGTCTAAACGACAATTAAATGCAAAGCACAAAGAGGAAAGTTATGAATTTTGCAAATTATATTGCAAAGTATGTTTGTCGACACATATGCAAATTATAAGGCAAGATAGAAACTCAAACTTTAAAAACTTATTAATATCCTACGCCAAAACCTACGTAACGAACTAATTACATGTGCATGAGTCTCTGGAACAATGTATCCTTAAAATTGAAATTGTTTGAAAATGGTTATTACCTTAAGACGTTTTTTTATAATCCTTTTTATTTACGAAGCGCAACACAATATTTATTAATCTCACTTCACTTGTTTATTTACTTTTGGGCTGCAGACTGCTACTGCTCCCCTCTCTTGGAATGATGTTGCACTTTCACTATGCTGCTAACTTCTTCAGCACACCTGCTGCCATCTATCGGTATTACACCGCACTCTGGAAATCGGCTATACTCGAAGCGAACCTTGTTTATTTACTGGGTTGAATTCTTATTAAATTGTAAATCTTGTGCTTTACATGTATTATCGTTAAATATTTACATGTATTATCTGCTATGTTTGCTGGACTCTTCTACACCTTGTAGACTGCCTGGAGATGCCGCATTTGAAATGTCGTATTTTCGACCCAAAAACCACTTAATACGTTGCTTAAATTTTCTCTAGAATGTTTCCCTTTGAGATTCTTACACC
Organism: Tetropium fuscum; assembly: GCA_964058915.1. NCBI lineage: Eukaryota > Metazoa > Arthropoda > Insecta > Coleoptera > Cerambycidae > Tetropium > Tetropium fuscum. The sequence goes on from CAXKVY010002590.1 coordinate 52,818, forward strand.
GTAGCACAGATGTGTTTACTTACACTTATTTTTAACAATTAAAATTTACAATTTTCTACACACACATTTAGCGAGCTGTCCTTACTTTGGACGCTATTACCATTATTTTTTGCATTATTACTTGTTTCTCCGGAAGCTATTCGAATTTTAATAATTGAACTTCCCTAGATACGAGCTTCTTGTTACACTATTTTCACATGATCTGGCCAATTATATCAAGGCTAGTATTTTAATTAATTTGTTTTACATTCAATTTCTATAATTTATGATCTAAATGGTTTAATTTTGTATTTTAAACAGTATTCACTCATCACGTTTACCTTTCGTAATATAAATTCAACATTCAAAAGCCGAGTTGACTCTCGTACCCCGTGTTTAATATGATGCTTATGCATTAATATCTGTTTATATACACATAGTTTATGTCGATGTGATGTGGATATGATGTGATGTGATATTATAGAAATTTTGTTGGAACTTGTCTATTACTATGATATTAAATTTAGATTTTTGCGCCGATGAAAGAACGAACCAGCAAATTATCGCACAGACGGACCTACAAACAAACAACCATTATTTTTCGGCATTATTCTCGTTAATTTGCTCTTTGATGTGTACTCTACAGGGTGAGTCAGTTTTTTGTAGACAAACTTTAACAGGGGATAGAACGCACGTTTTTAAAAAGAAAAGTGCCTATAAATATATGGCCGATCTAGCTTCCTAAGGAAGATACAAGGTGTTAAAGTTTCATTTTTTTTTACATTAATGTGTAATATTTTCTGAACGGAATGATATATTCACTAAATATTATACACATATCTTAACCTGCATAGGATCAACATGTTGTATTGTTCCTGTCTAAAATACTATAGTGGATGTTACTTTTTTCGGGTACTTCAGATATGCTGCATAATGGAACTTTTTTTTCGTACGCCACTGACATTACCTGATACATATTTCTAAAATAACGGCCCCTTAGTAACAATTTTGATCTCTTGTAATTTTGCTCTAACTACGACAGTTTTAGAGATATTGGCCGTTGTTTCTCTGACAGTGTAATGTCGTTATTATATTTTTTTTCTCGAATTTTCTTTATGACTTATAAACGAACGCTTAGATTTTTTCATGTTTGGGGGATAATGCCTATTAATTAAGGCGCATAAAACAAGCGGTAAGAATGTTCAAAAACTTGCACAGTGGCGGGGTGGAAGGGGTGCTCCACCCCTTTCGTAAACAGAACATCTACGCCAAAGACTATTTAAAAAAAAACTGTTATTTTCATTATCTACATACAGTTTAACAAAAATAATGTCCCTTCTTCTGTTTCGAAATTCCTGTGCGGTTCCTAGTTATTTTGATTTTTAGTGTTTGATGTGGTACTAAATTAAGTAATTTATTTATTAGCAATAATAATTAACGGCTAAATATTTAATTCTTTCAACGAAACCTACCTAAATATGGTGTGTTAACGATTCTAAAAAGCCGAAATCTCTTATTCTTTATCTTTTTCCAATGTAGTCAAAATAAATATATGTTATATCAAGCCTTACTCAAATACAATACTTTTATATGTTGAAATCTGTTAAATTACAAATGTACTTACAATACAATAGATTATTGTGCAGTTGCCAAAAGTCTTAAAAATTTCCTTTAAGTTTTATTAAACTTGTGCATGTACCAATTTCTGTTTCAATTTTTGTTGTTGTTTGCTAAATAATTTCCATTTAAAACTAGCGTATTTGTAACTGTACGTAATAATTGCAACAAAATATTATACTCCTTGGAAAACAAGTAAGCATTATGTCATATTTTGAAACGACAGTTCGACGTATTACAAGTTTATCTACAAACAATTTTGCTTCATCTTGAATATTTTCACTGTTATTAATTATTATTTTTAAGATTAAAAAGTTATTTTATGTGATTTGCCAGATTTTAATTAGTGTAACATGCCGTTTACATTTACAAATAGCGAACAAGCCGACATTCATTTTACTTATGGGTTCGCAAATGGGAATTCAAGATACGCAGCTAGGGAGTATCGAAGAAGATTTCAAAATAGACGACAACCTCATCATTCCGTTTTTGTGAGTATCCACCGTCGATTTGTTAACCAGGGTTTGAAAAATGTACCCGGGGGCCGACAGAACAACCGTGGACGAGATAGAGACCGTATATTGCGGGAATTTAACAGGAACCCAACGACAAGTACTCGACGTGCTGCTATTGCTCTTGGTATTTCCCAAAGTAAAATTTCCCGGGTTTTAAAACGGGATCACAGACGCCCATATCATTTTAAACCTGTTCAAGGTTTATGTCCAGGTGACGCTGAACGAAGACTTACTTATTGTAGGTGGGTTCTTAACTCCATTCAAAATAATAGGGATTTCTTATCCAATATACTGTGGACTGATGAATCTTGTTTTACTCGTCGTGGTATAGTAAATTTTCACAATCTGCATGTATGGGCACATGAAAACCCACATGCCATTCGACCACGAAGTTTTCAACATGAATTTAGTACAAATGTCTGGATTGGAATTTACGGCAACCACGTGTTTGGACCTTATTTCTTGCCACAACGTGTAAATTCAGAAAATTTCCTACAATTTTTAGAAGAACACCATGGTAATATATGGGAAGTCATTCCTTTGAATTTAAGAAGACAGTCTTGGATTCAACTTGATGGGTGCCCGGCCCATTATGGCAGAAATGTAAGAAATTGGCTAAACAATAACTATCCAGGGAGGTGGATAGGTCGTGGAGGTCCAGTGGCGTGGCCTCCCAGATCCCCCGATTTAACACCACTTGACTTTTTTGTGTGGGCATTCATTAAGGAAATAGTGTATACCACTCCGGTTAATACACTTGAGGAACTTCAAAATCGCATTAGAGATGCTTGCAATGAAATAAGGGTGCATCATTTAGTTAACTTAAGACGTTCTATGATACGTCGCAGTGAAATGTGTATTGAGAAGAACGGTTTACATTTTGAACAAAGTATCTAATTTTATGTATGTAGGTACTAGTGTTATTGTTATTAATTCTTGTAATTGTTATTTATAAATCATTATTGCTAACAATTGTTATTTATTCCACAATTATTATTGTTAATTAAATATTGCTATAAATTCAAAAATGTTTATATCTCCATAAACATTAACATCAATGTTCATCTAATGTTTTTTTTTGTAATTGTAATTACTTGGAAAGAGATAAAGAGATTTCGGCTTTTTAGAATCCTTAACAAACCATATTTAGGTAGGTTTCGTTGAAAAAATTAAATATTTAGCCAATAATTATTATTGCTAATAAATAAATTACTTAATTTAGTACCACATCAAACACTAAAAATCAAAATAACTAGGAAACGCACAGGAATTTCGAAACAGAAGAAGGGACATTATTTTTGTTAAACTGTATGTAGATAATGAAAATAACAGTTTTTTTTAAATAGTCTTTGGCGTAGAAGTTCTGTTTACGAAAGGGGTGGAGCACCCCTTCCACCCCGCCACTGTGCAAGTTTTTGAACATTCTTACCGCTTGTTTTATGCGCCTTAATTAATAGGCATTATCCCCCAAACATGAAAAAATCTAAGCGTTCGTTTATAAGTCATAAAGAAAATTCGAGAAAAAAAAATTATAATAACGACATTACACTGTCAGAGAAACAACGGCCAATATCTCGAAAACTGTCATAGTTAGAGCAAAATTACAAGAGATCAAAATTGTTACTAAGGGGCCGTTATTTTAGAAATATGTATCAGATAATGTCAGTGGCGTACGAAAAAAAAGTTCTATTATGCAGAATAGTCGAAGTACCCGAAAAAAGTAACATCCACTATAGTATTTTCGACAGGAACAATACAACATGTTGATCCTATGCAGGTTAAGATATGTGTAAAATATTTAGTGAATATATCATTCCGTTCAGAAAATATTACACATTAATGTAAAAAAAAATTAAATTTTAACACCCTGTATCTTCCTTAGGAAGCTAGATCGGCCATATCTTTATAGGCACTTTTCTTTTTAAAAACGTGCGTTCTATCCCCTGTTAAAGTTTGTCTACAAAAAACTGACTCACCCTGTATATTTAAGTCAAAAATATCCTTATTCGTAATAAGCAAGTAATCCATTAGGAATATAGTGAGGCATCTTCTAAAGTTAAATAACGAAACTTCACAAGTCATATAGTCAACCGTACACGTAGGAATAATAATTACGAGTAAAAATAAGTTAAGAATATAAAATAAAAGTGTACTAACGAGTAATCTTCGAGACGAGGAATAAACTCGGCCAAGATGAATGCAGATGAAAGAAATTTGTGTTCCGTGAAGCACGTGATCTAGCCAAGTCGGCATTGAAACGCCATTTACGTGGCTGCATCATCTTCCCTTACGATGTTTTTTACAAGCGTTTTCGTTTTCCTATTAAGGTTAACCACTCGGGAAATACAGGTTCGTTGAGAGCCGAGTTTTTATAGGTAATTATACTAATGATGGCATTATGTTTTTAGTAAGAACTGCTTAAATTTAATTAAGAGACCCTTTATTAAGACACTAATTATATGCCTCCTCGGCTGGTGATTATTTTTTCATATTTTTGTTACGTATTTACTTAAATTTAAGATGTGTATACTTAAGTTGTGGAAATACATATTATTTTTGTCTCTATCGACTATTAAAAGCATTTAATTATTTTATAAAAAATATTTAATTTGATTATTAAATTTTAAAATTATATAATAACATATCATATCTAATTATTATATTTACAATACTATCAAGATGCCTTTTGTAGGCTAGAAATTATAATTTCATAGCAGATATTATGTTTAGTATTTAAAAAATAGAATCAGTTTTCAATGTGCAGTAAAAATGTGCAGTTAAGTAAAAAATACACCAGAAGCTCGCAAAAAATGTTATCAGAGATATTTCTTTAGTAACTTTTAGTGGAGGAATTATACATCATAAAACTACAAAAGTTCTGGGAGTGGCGATTGCCAAAAACCACCCCTTTGGTGAGAAAACCATTAGTTAGTTAATAACTCGTTAACCGTTGAATATATCAAAAAATTGTTTATATGAAAAAGAAAGCATGACTAATTTCCTAAAAAAAGTGACCTTGCATATTTTTTGTATATGCCATAGTTTTCGAAAAAATCGATATTGAAGATATGAGAAAATTTGCCTTTTTCGAAAATGCATTATATATCGTATAGGTATATAACATATTTACCCATTGTTGACATATCTAAGAAAGGAAGCATAATGAAATATATTTTTATTACCTTAAACTTTTTACCATAGAAAATTATAAAAGTAACTAGATATCTAGGGCTTTTGAGGTTGTGTTAGTTAACATTGATTCTTTCAGATTTTTTCAAGTATATATACACTCCCCGGCACAAAATTCCGTCACCCTAAAATTTTGCCCAATTTTGATGTTTTATAACTTTTTTATTTTTCATCTGATTTTCATAAATTTTTTACCAGTCTGTAGATCAGTTCATTGTGTGTCTTTTTAATTATTGTAATAAGTCATATTTTTCGTCCAGGCAATATTATACAGGAGTAAATCAAAGTGTTGTTTTTTGTCGTAAACTCAAAACACCCTGTGGAAAAATAGAGGCGAATAATTTTGTTTACAAACTGTTTGCTGCCATCTTAGACGTATTGTAAACATTTTGTTTTTTGATTCATCCCATTATCTCATTTCTTCTGCGAGCAGCAAAATTTTAAATGAAACGCTGTTAATTTCATCATTTTTAATTAAAAAGCATCGACGTTGGCTAAATACGCGGTTATTGTGACAGAATATTTGACAGTACAGTTAATTTAGTGTGTTGTCATCATGGTAACTACAGCAGACGTAGGTAGAATTGTTGCCTTAATAGAGGATGGCCGCAATAAGAGTTATGTCTCCCGTACTCTGGGAATTGCGCGGTCTACAGTTTGTGATGTTTGGAATAGGTATCTACAGACGGGAAACTTTATTACGCGGCAAGGCTCTGGCAGAAGGAGAATGACCACTCAAGCTGATGATCACTTTGTCATTATGAGTTCTTTAAGAAATTGAAGAGCTACTGCTGTGTATCTAAAAAATGACTTGCAAATGGTACGTCGAGTAAGTGTAAGTGAAAGAACGATACGTAGAAGATTGTTAGAAGCAGGATTGCATTCACGAAGGCCAGCAGTATGTTCAAAATTGCTTCCTCGGCATCGACAACACCGACTGAGATTTGCAAGAGCGCATGCTGACTGGACAGTAGAACAGTGGGGAAACGTACTATTCACAGATGAATCCAGGGTTTGTTTAAGGTCGCCGGATGGTCGTGAACGGGTATACAGACGTAGAAATGAAAGATATGCAGACTGCACCATATCTGAGCGACTGCAATATTACGGTGGTTCAGTCATGGTTTGGGCGGGTATTTCTACCGATGCACGTACTGACCTTGTATTTGTTGAAAATGGAGCACTAACCGCCCACCGTTACATTGAGGAAATCCTCCAAGAAATTGTTGTTCCATTTGCTCCTTTCATTGGGAACCAATTTACATTAATGCATGATAATGCTAGACCTCACGTTGCACGGGTAGTGAGCGAATATCTGGATGAGGTTGGACTTCCAAGATTGGACTGGCCCGCATGTAGCCCGGATCTCAACCCAATCGAACATCTTTGGGATGTTCTTAAAAGAGCACTCCGTCGCCGTCCTGTGCAACCACTAACCTTGCAAGACTAACGGCTGGCGCTGACAGAAGAATATCAGGCTATTCCTCAAGACAGAATAAGTAATCTTATTAATTCGATGCCACGAAGAATGCAAGCTGTCATTGCTGCGAGAGGAGGACATACACGTTATTAAAATTTGTCTTTGTTAATTAATTTTGTGATATACCTAGTGGATGTTTTTGTTAATAAAAATAAGCTTGAAATCAGCGTTTCATTTAAAATTTTGCTGCTCGCAGAAGAAATGAGATAATGGGATGAAACAAAAAACAAAATGTTTACAATACGTCTAAGATGGCAGCAAACAGTTTGTAAACAAAATTATTCGCCTCAATTTTTCCACAGGGTGTTTTGAGTTTACGACAAAAAACAACACTTTGATTTACCCCTGTATAATATTGCCTGGACGAAAAATATGACTTATTACAATAATTAAAAAGACACACAATGAACTGATCTACAGACTGGTAAAAAAATTATGAAAATCAGATGAAAAATAAAAAAGTTATAAAACATCAAAATTGGGCAAAATTTTAGGGTGACGGAATTTTGTGCCGGGGAGTGTATATATATATATATATATATATATATATATATATATATATATATATATATATATATATATATATATATATATATATATATATATATATATATATATATATATATATATATATATATATATATATATATATATATATATATATATATATATATATATATATATATATATATATATATATATATATATATATATATATATATATATATATATATATATATATATATATTTGCCAATAATTAACATATTATAAAAAATAGAATCAGATATTAAACAGATTCATTTGATAACTTTATATTGCAAATATAAAAAATAATAAGACCCTATATTTTTTGTAATTTTGCAAGTATAATCGATTTTTTAAAAAAAATTTAAGTACATCTTTAGCAATTGTTGAGATGTTATGGAAAATGGAAGCAAATGAATCATGTAAAAAATGTAAAAATTATCACTAATCATATTTTTAGTAATTTTGAGATTTTGTCAAATTTAACTAAATTAAACACTCGAGAAATGAGTTTTGTTCTGAGGTTGTTTACAAATGTAAAAAAATATATTTTACAATATTAACGGTTTTCTTTATTATATCGTCATCTTCACTGTATATGATTTCTTCACTGTATATGATTTCTTCACCGTAGTCAGTTTCTTCTGGTTCAAAGGAGATATAATTGCGCATGCGTCTTTCTGCAGGTACTACAAGCTTCCGTACAAAAAGGCCAGGTTTTCTTCAAGAGCAAGGATTTCCGTAACCCTTTTTAAAATTGCAAAAAATTATTTTTAAAATTTCACTTGGTGCTTCACTTGGGGGTTTTGTTTTCATATTTGGAGTTAATGTTTTCCTTTTTCCATCCCCATTGTTCTGCAAATAAATCATTTGACAACTTCTGCACTTGAACATATACTCAACAATGTTGTAAAACAATGTTGTGCTTATGCATCATTGGTAGGAGGGAAAACTAAGGGAGCATTGTATTTAAAAATTTTGAGAAAAATCCATAAAACGATATTCTTTTGAAATAACGACATTTATCGGTTTCTATATTGAGGTAAATTATATTACGTAGTTGTTTTCTGTAAATATAATATACTATATAAGTAATAGTAGTAAAAATATTAACAAATTAATTTTAGCACATAAATCAGAAAATAAAACCCCTAAGAATCACGAAGAAACAAGTTAAATTCTGCGAGGCGAACAATACAAATTTAAGGAAGTTTAAAATTAGTCACCAGAAACTTAAATTTTATCTTAACTGACTAGCAGCTAATCGCAGCTGAGTAATAAGAGACGATAATTCCCGTACTGCCGAAATTAATAACAAAAGTTGAAAACAAACTTGAGATTTCTGTAAAGGAAATTGCAACATCTAAACCTCCAACTTTATTATTCAGTTACCAATTCAAAATTACGACTATTATAAATGCCACTGTTTACGGGCCCTGCGCTATAATTTGGGAGACGGCCAAGTACGTTCCATTTCTCCCTTTTACGTTCAGACCGTTTGATATAGCGCCCTGCACTTCATGAAAATATTTAATGAACTACGATAAGGATTCTTTTCAGCTATAGAAATCATTTATATTTTCAGAGATGAATAGGTTTTCGATGAAAATGAGATGAATTTGAGAATATTATGGTTATTTTTGGTTCAATGGCTATCCTCCGGTAGAAGGTAGAAGAGTCATTGAAAGCATGAGCTTAAACCGGGCATATGTACCATCTTTAGCATGAAAGGCCATCTCCAGCAGTATCTCATCTATATATATATATATATATATATATATATATATATATATATATATATATATATATATATATATATATATATATATATATATATATATATATATATATATATATATATATATATATATATATATATATATATATATATATATATATATATATAATATTATAAACTGATATATTGTGTTTGATTTACTTATTTGCGATTGAGAACAAGTGACACAAGTGTAAAAGTTATGAAATTATAATGTAGTGAGATAGTTACTTACATGTACACACAATATTACAAAACCTTGCCTTGCATGTTCTCATTACTGTTACCTAACCTGGTAATATGCTCATGAGAAATAAAATTATTTGCATATCCAATAAAAAAACAGATGTTATAAATATAAGAATTGAAATATCTAACGAAATTATAAATAGTTAAACAATAGTATTATAAATATAAACAATTCAAATGACAAATGACATATATACTCTTTAATTATATAGAGTATCATTATATACAGTTCAGAAGATATCAGTTATATTGATATCTAGTTGTTGAGCACCTTATTTTATTCAAATTGTCTCTTTTATAATTTTACAAATCGAAAAACTTTTAGTACTGCCGGTATGTCAACCAAGCATGTATAATATGAAGAAGTTTTGGTACCGTAGGTACAAGGTAATATCGGTATTTATATGATTTACATGAAACTTCTTACTGCGCAATGCAGCGGAGATATTTTACCTTGCAATAGCCGACTACAAACACAACTACTTGTTCATTGTCTTATGTTTATAAAACTATTTACCTTTGTGACTTAGAAAATTGTTGAGTGGTGGTACCTTTTGTGAACATGTGAAGAAGTCTCTTGTAGATCTGAAGTTGGTATACTTCCCTCGTTGCAAGATACAGACTCGAGATTGTTATTTGATAGGTTAGGTACCCTCGACTTAAACTTGACGTGATGTACTTACGGATTCACTTTGGTTTTATTTAAACGTAGCAATTGTTATTATTATTATAATTTATTTAAACACATATTTTTTAGGTATAATGTGATAATGTACAGCTGAGACTTTGATCCTGTTGACAGTACTTAGGGACACATCAATTTTCTAACCTAAAAATTCCTATAGCTGTCATTTGGATATAGCTAAATAGGCTTTAATGAATTTTAGGTTAATTTGGAAAATAAACCGATGTGCAGTGTCTTACTCACAAATTGGGATTCAATTGGGCTCTATTTATAGCCTTGTTATCATGGCGACAACGATATTTCAATTATTTGTAGAACTGTCAGTTTAAGTTTTCTTGTAATATACATTTTTTTGAAATTTGATTTAGTACAAAATGATGCCTGAATTTTCCTCTAAATTTTGACATTAAATATGTTGTGTTCCATTCACTATAACTCGGGAAATATTGGAAAGTCATATCAACGATGCTATGTACAATCTTAAACTAAATAAAAACTTATGATAAACATATTGTTAATTAATTCATAGGTCATAACATGTAGTTTGCTATAAACATCCTTTTTGTACATAATTATCTTTTATATTATAAAAATTTGCTGTCTATGCATATTGACAGTTCAATATACGAATATTTTTTTCTTTTTTACTTATTATACATTTTTAGATATTGCAGCAAAGTTATGCGATGATGGACTTCATGCTATCGATGAGCCTGGTACCATATTAGTATACCAAAGAAATTCTGACTTTACGAGACTGGACGTTTACTTAGTTAATATCTCTCGCTACCTTTGACTATCTACTTCAATACTTTCAGTGCTAGGCTTTGTAGATCAGTTATACCTACCACGTGTGAACATGAATAACCTCCTGATGGTGTGTATGGGACCTCAGGGTGCATGTTTTCTACAGATTGTAAGTTATATTACGAGTATATCCTTTATTACTTATGTCTATGTTCTCTCATATAAGCCGTCTTGTAGGGTATGAAATATTGACTTTGAAATCATCTCACAGATGATGACACTAAAATTGCTAACACTTTCAATGATATATTTTGCAATATTGCACCGGCTCAAGCCAAAAAAAACCTCCAATAGCACCCCCAGCTAGACACCCTTGTACTCAGTCAAAATTTTTTACCCTACAAACGCAGAGGGAATAATAGGAACAATAAGATCGTTAAAATCACACAACGCCACTGGAATTGATTCAGTAAAAGCTGAGGCTTTAAAAGAAATATGAGGAGATGTCACATCCAATGGCTCATCTTATTGACAACAAAATACTAAATGGTGTATCTCTGAACGAATTTAAGATATCTGTGATAAATCCGGAGACACCAAAATCGCTGTTAACTATCTTCCGCCCAATTTCATTAATGACAAACTTCTCCAAAATATTTAAAAAAAAATAAGGAAATACCGAATACTTAATTACATAGGAAAATATGATTGAAGTGGTAAATCTACTCAAGATGCTATTACCATTATAACAACGAAAATGTATGAAGCCTTAGATGAGAGTAAAACTGCGATTTGAATATTCCTAGATCTTGCAAAAGCGTTCGATACGGTAGATCATTCACAATTAATTATTGCAATATTTGCAGGATATAGGATTCAGAGGGAATGCCTATAATCTAATGGCAAGCTGCTTAAGTGAACGCAAACAGTTAACTGAAATTAACAATAAAATTATTCCAGAGAGAACGGTAACATGTGGAGTACCACAGAGAATGGTCCTGGGTCCGATATTGTTTACGATATATGTAGACAGTTTACTTACCCTAAGTAGTTGTAGTTCAATTATTAGTTTTGCTGATGAAACCGTACTGTTCAACTAAGGTGGTAATTGGGCGAACTTAAAGATAAAGTGTGAAAAAGATTTCAGCCATATAGTAGATTGGATGAACAATAAATTATTAACAATTAAAAATTATTATTAATTTTACAAAAACTATTTTTATACCCTTGAGTTGTGATAAATGAAACTATATGGAGATAAATTCAACAATGTAAAATATTTGGGAATATTTATATTGCTTATCATTTACTTGCATGTCCCATTTCAAGTAAACACCATTACTAACACACTATGATCACTACTATTTAAATATCTGAGACACATATTAGATTCTATTAGAAATGCTGTATTATGCGTTCATTGGATCTCGACTCTCATATGGAATCCTTGGGTAGGACGGCGTAGCGACATGTCATCTAAAAAAAAATTAGAAATTCTACAAATACTTTTTTCTAAAAATAATATAAAAAAATCCGCGCATACATTATGATTTATTATATACCAAAGGCGATGTTCTTTATATCAGGCAATTGTATATCCTGAATATAATAATTTATCAATTTAAACCCAAAGACAAACCTAAACTATTAAATCATTTGTATGAAACTAGGAACAAAGTAAAAGCAACATATGAAACTAAAACTTCTCAAAAATTAATTGGCCAAAAAAAAACCAAAAATCATATTTTTATTATTATTAAGTTCTTTCGCCTTTATTGAGGCTCTTCAGAATAATGTATGGTTTAGTTAATTGGTCATTTATACTCTAATTTACCATTAATGCCTACTATGTTTACAGCGTGTTTTTTAGGTGTCAATTCACTATTTCAGTTAGCATTTCGGCCAGGGGTATAATTATATAACCCATTAACAATAACAAAATTCGTTCTCACTTTCTATTTCCGCCTTGTCTTCTTCTTGGTATTGATTTTTATCCCACGAACCGCAAGTATAGTCCGGTCTAAAAACATAGCGTTCCCGGCAATTCTATGGCCTGCTATATGTAAGGGTACATTTGGGTAGGATCGACTATAAACGGGGGCGTGGACCATCTTAAGCAGTAATCCCGTGGAAAAAGACACATTTTTCATAATTTCTGCTTCTTACCGGTAACAGCTGAACGGAGATATGGCTTATAGGTAAACCTCTTTTAAGATCATTTCCTCTTAAATCCTATTTGCTCCGTATTTTCCGCGATGCACTTTTATAAGAGGATAAGGCATTATATACTCTTTCATTTTACTTACATATAAGGGTATTAGTCGGCCTCGGTTCGGCTTTATATTAAATATGGAAAAATAATTGGCTTGGATACCTTTCAGCGCAGTTTCATGAAACTTTTTCTATCTCGGGCGAAGTTCATATATTTGGGAAATCTACGCTGTCTTCCGTAGATAGCGATACATCGAAATTTATATGCGTGGGGTTGATATCCTTGTTATATATTATTCAGTGAAATGTCAACATATCTGATATTTTACTATTTCTTATACTTATGGCTTTAAAAATATTTTACACCATAGTAATAGATAAATTATGTTATACCTCTACCTCTAAACCTCTAAAAATTATAATTAAAAATGCACAAGTTAAATGAGTGGATGTATACAATTTTCATTGATAAGAGATATGGTTAATAGATAATGGATAATGGCACTGAAGATACCTAGTTTAATTAGCTTATATTATAGTAGATTCTTTGTTGAATGGGCGCCAGTTCACAATGAACAATTTTGAATTCATTATTTACCTGCATGTATGTCAATTTTATAATTATATAGATAAAATGAAAAACTTTTATTAAAAAAAATGAAAAGTTTTATTATTTTGAATTTTCAATTCGAGCATATAAACACTTTATCTCAAGTTGTGTTCAAAATAGACTTATTAAATCAAAATAGTACTATATGTTTTTTTAAGATTTCAATGTTAAGCTCCAGAGGATTTTATTTATTGTTAAAGCTATAATTTTTGAAAGATTGTTTAATAATATAATATGTTATTTCTTTATGAATATAGAATTTATTCTGGAATTAAAGAGATTGGCTTGCATTTAACTTGGACAGTAATTTATTCAAGATTTTTATATTTTGATGGTGATTCAATAACATTGAACGAAAACAAATCATAATCTATCCTGAGACAACCTATTATACCTTAGATTAATAAAAACATGGGATATCAAAATCCTTAACGAACAATGTTAGACATATATTTAGAAATAAGCAATATTGTTATATATTATAAGAAATATTATATAGAGAAATTGTGGTTTGTTTACTACCTTACTACTCGCGCACAGCCATGAAGCACTATTGTGGTGACCCCTTTTGGTGGTGTGCTGCAACTGTAATGGCTTCCTCATTGGGAACACGGCCATACGTCATTGCTGTGTGAACTGCCCCGAGAACACTTTTACAGCGAAATCAGGAACAATACTCGTGGTATTACTGGGACGTCTTCTTGAAAATATACTAACTTGTAGATATTTTGATTTACTGCTTAGAAATTTGAATACGACGTAAACCACCTCCTAAATACTTGTACATATCTAGGATGCACCCTAGACCTATTAATTACTACCTTTATTACTTGAAATTCACTTATTTACTTTACATAATATATTGGGAACACGTGTAATTACTATCATGCCCAAATTTTAGTAATTAACTTTTTTTTACTAAACAAATTATGTTATATTACTAAACGTTTAATATTATAAAAATGTTAAACTAAACTAAATATTATATTACTAAACGTTTCACTAAACAAATTATTATTTTCTCAGAGTTAAATTTTTACGTGGCGACCGGTTTCAGTACCTTTTGCGAACTGTCCTTGCATTATTATCTGTAGTTAACGAAGGACCTTCACAGAAATAAGAAAACACTTCCTTAGTTACTAACATTTTTTTAAACGTTGTAGTTAACTGTCAACCAATCACGTAATGTTATTATTTATGCATTTAATATTTTCTTTCTCAGCCGCGATTCCGAGATGCTTTAATACATATTTATTTATAATTAGACATATTATGTAGTTTAATAAGTTTTTATATTTGATGAATCATAATATGATATGTCGAAACTATTATTATTGTCATTTGATTTTTCTGGTGATTCCTAATATAATTAATAATAAAATACGACTTCACCAATCAGCGTGTAGCCGATTAGATTACGCGGTGAGATACTCTGTCTTTGTTTTTCTAGGCATATAATTCTCCAGCAGCGTCTTTGTCTGTTGCATATGGTCTGGTTTTTTTACATTGTACGTAGGTTACAATGAATACATAAGACCAACAAATGATTTTAGTTTTGACTAAGCAAGCAATTTCTGTATCACTCCCTCTTTGAATGCTTCAGCATTCTATTGTATATGTAAATCAATATTTTCTAGCACATAGCTAGGAAGGGTAGTTATTTTAAATAGATTATACAAGATTTTATCCATTTTAAAGTTTAACATCTTCTGGATAACTGTATGCCTAATGCTTTTATATATAATATGTTCAAATTAAACAAATATAAATAGTAGACTAGGTTTGTGTATTCTAAGAATTTGAGTTCCGTCAAAAACTGATGACTATTAATATTTTAAATTTGTCTGAATAGTTTTTTCAAAAACATTGAACCCCTATTTTTTTGTTTTCCGATACGACGCATATTTTTCTAAATATTTGACCGTCCTGGGACTTTTGCTTCCGCTTTATTATTTTTAGACCGTCGATTTGAGCGACATCTAGCCGGTATACAAAAAAAAGTTTAGGACAAAAAGTTCTTATATTTCAACGTAGAATCGGAGTCTGCAATAAAAGTTGGGGGTTGCCATTTAAAATTCGGGAGTTACCCCCACCCCCGCCTTAGTGGGTGGAGTGGGGGGGTTTAGTTTGGTATATCTGAATAGTTTTTTCAAAAATATTGAACCACAATTTTTTTGTTTTCCGATACGACGCATATTTTTCCAAATATTTGACCGTCCCGGGACTTTTTTGACACCCGGTATATATATATGGCCTCTCCCAAGAGGACGGAAACGGAACATCGAATCACATTTTTATCTCCATAGATCTATCGACTTCGCCTTTTTCGCGAGCCACAGAGAACAATAGAAAAGAAAGATCAAAGAACAAAACTAGCACATCTGAATTGAAAGTAATATCCGCTTAGAACCGTCATTATCGTTTTATGTCAAAGATCAAGATATTAGTTTATAAAATAAATCGATAGTGCCGCAAAGAAACCTGTAATATTCACACCTCAGTTCTAATCACGAATAATAGAGGGTGCTTCTAGTCACTATTCACAATTAATATACCTATTCAGATAAGGTACCCACAACAAACCTCGGAATATCTAAATTTTCTACTCGCGAAAAGTGAACGTAACACTGAATCAAATATCCAATTTAGCCAAATTCCATTGCACACAATTGAGCAAATTATTTACATCCTTAGTAAAATAAAATGTACAAATATCATCAGCGTAAAGTCTTATATCACCTTCAAAATTAACGGGAGTAATGTCATTATTATATACGTTAAATAGGACAGGTCCACAAATGGACGTCGTTATGTAGAAACCTACCAACCAACAAAATCGGTATTCATATCGGTAAGATTGTGAAATAAAACTGTTATCAAATCGTTACCAAAGCAAGACTTTGGTATCAATTATATTTGTCATGTAAATAGGTATTTACATACTTACAGACCAGGAAAATTTGTTTTTCCTTTTTGAAAAATTAATTAAAATTTGTGGGTTGGTAGCTATTGATCATTTATAATCAATATAAACAAGGCTTAAGAAATAGAAATTTTATTTATAAAAAAATCCAAATTATAAAATATTAAGCAACTTCGTTGTCAACTTCAAAATCAAGACCATTTACGTTAAACCCATCAACGTCTTCTTCAATATCAGCATCTCCCTTTAAATTGGAGTAAAAATCAAGGCAGTCTGACGGGATGAGATGCATAATTTCTTGTAGGTTTTTAAGTTTCTTTTCGGCTATACTCTTGCCATTTGGCCAGAGAGCAATAAGATCTCGAAAAATACTTTCAACGATTTCTGGACCCTTTCTGTTTACCTTCTTTTTAATGTTAATTTCTTCACTTGGCGCATCTAAATCGTTTTGCTGAATTATTATAAAAAAACGGTTTATTTTTTTCTATCCGTATAGAGCGAATTTTAAACCAATTTCATGCCTTCCACCGTTGTTTTTCTGTTAACAATCTTTTTTTCAATGTTTTTTATGGAAAAGAAATCATTCCACTTCATTTCATTGACAATAAGAGGCTTCTTTTTTCTACATGTACGCATGACATTCATATATTCAGACGGTGTATACAATCTCTGTTGATGTTTTAAAGCCGATTCGATGTCGGAAAAATCAGAATCGTTTGGCAAAAAACTATGACCAGCATATAAGAATTTAAGGGTTATATCGTTTAAATTTGGAAACGTATGCAAAATGGATTTTAATAAAAGTGTAAGCTTAATATTTCTATTTTGGCCCCCGCATGAGTCGCTCCATAGTATAAGATGTCGAACGTTAGGAGATAAATATGTTTTAACATGTTTCAGTAGACATGAACCAACTTCCTGAGCTCCTCTTCCGGCAACGCCTTCTGCCCAAACATAACAATATCCTCTATTTTCCGTTCCGCTATGTATACCAGCATTATAAACCCACAGTTGGCGTTTGTAAAAAATCATGTTTGATTGAATTCGTGGCAAAGGTAACGTCTTCTCCAAATCGAAGGTAAGGCACTCAAACTCGTCATTAGTTTTAGCCAACTGAAAATCATTTCGCCTTAATATTTGAGCACCCTCGGCTTCTTCTAGGTGTCTGTTATGCTTTTGTTGAATTTCTTTCTATTTTTCAGGATCATTTTCATTATCTCTTTGAATTTTAAAGCTATCACAAGAATTGCACGTGTCCTTTTTTAACTTCTTAAACTTTAGATTAAAATGTGTATAAAATATTTTTTTGTACGATGCGAAACTTACAGCATATGGAGTTTCCTGACTGTACATTTCATACATTTTTCACCTCTGGCGGTAAAAATTCGGCACTTGTTTGTTCTCGGCGATAATGTGATTTATACTTGGGTATCTTTTTAATTTGTGCAATAACCTCGTCAATTCTATTTTCGCTGAGTTTGTTGTGCCCTGCTTGCTGCAAACCTCTTTGATCAGTTATTGGGGCAGCACCACGAAACTTCTTAAGAGCTGTATTTACCCTGAATAATGTTATTCCTAAAGTTTTTACGTACATTTCTCTACACACCATTTTTTCTTTGATATGATACCTCCTGGAAAATTGTCAGAATTTCTCCCATAAAGTCGCTTCTTATGAAATTGCTGAACTCCAGCGGCAATAAAATTAATTTGACAATCATACGATTTCAGGGACCAAAATCGTTCAAACTCCGCTTGGCGTATATCCAGAGGGATATGTTCAGCACATTTTAATGTACATTTACAATCAAAGTCAACAAATGCCTTTGGCTCTATAAGTTTGCCTTTAGAGTTGTAGTAGGATTGATTGCTGTTCTTTCTAATTTTTTTGTCGCCTATGTTTTGATTCTCGAATTTACGTTTTCTGCCTTTTCGTGGTCTTCTGCTACTACTTTTCTCGTTTTCAACATTATCTATTAAAGCGGAATCCACACTATCAGCTACGATATGAGGTTGGTCTCGAGAACTGTTACCCTCTGACGAGGAAGATCCGCTATCGGGTTCATAATTCGGGTCATGAACAGAATCATCATCATCTTCTGGTATTAGAAAATAATCATTTTGTTCTAAGGTTCTATCAGTTAAAACTGTGCTGGTACTCGGAATCGCGACTTCATTTAATTCACTAATATTTTCTTGTGGCGTGTTGCTCCGCATTTTTTTCTCTTTTGCTTCCTTGATTGTTATCGATTCTGTATCTTCATTGTCCGGTATTATCTGTACTGTTGTGATTTGTGGTAAATTGGAGATAATTAATAAATCTCTATTAGTATTCTTAGATCCTAGTGTTTCAGCTGAAAGAAAAAAACACCTTTACTTATTTGAGAAACGTTAGTATAAGTTTCTCACAGATAGGATAAAATGCATGTGTTTAAAATATAAAAAAGGAACACATATACCTTGTGGTTCTTTGTGGTTATTTTTTATCCCTTCGCTTATTTCGCAGCTGGTAATTACTTCTGCATCTTTCTTGTGAGTAATGATTTCCATTTCAGTCGTATTTGGTATATCTGTATCAATTTGTTCACGGGAACCTGACGGGTCAACTAAAAAATTACACCATATAGCGACATATCCAATTAATAATAATCTAATATTTATAATAAATATATAACAGTATAACACTTTAACAGTTTATTAACATAAACAATTCATCAGAAGTTATTGTAAATACCTAAAGAGTATAAAATCATTTTGTTTAGGTAAAGTTACTAAATTAATTATTGCATAATTAAGTAAATATAATTTTTAATTTCTTTCTTCTCTGAGTTGGAAATGATATATTATTTAAATCATTATTAAAATTGATATGCTTGTTTAAATAGGCATACACACTTACCTTGTGTTTTATTTACCATTGCAATTATTCGGCAAGTCCGGCTTTTTATCATGGTGTACCTATTTATTACCTACGCAAATATAGTGTCCAACTTATTTCTACTTATTATAACACACTAGATAAAATAAAACTTGATTTAATTAACTACGTAACTTCGCACTGTTCACTATAAACATGGCAGTTTTAGGTTATATGAAAGTTCTCTTTTTACTGAAAACTACCAAGCCACTTGGAGATGTCACATTTGGAGGTTAGATGAAGATTTCATTTTTGCAGAAAACTACCAAGCCACTTGGTTGATTTGGAAAATCATATATACCAACCAAGTGGGTTGATAGCTTCCTGCATTACAAAAATGATTAAATAATGGATACATGGATTGGTAGGCAACTTATTTAACAAGATGTATGTTCCACGAATAAGTTGGTAGGCTTCTGCAAATCAAAGAATAGACAACGACAAGCATATTACTATACATTACTCCATTTAGGTGACATTGTGGGTTGGTAGCTTTCTGCATAACTACGTCCAAATCTAATGCTGTGGCGCTGTGGGTTTTTGAAATAAAAATGACCAAGTAATAATTCAAATTATAATAAGGCATCCATTTTTCTGTCAAGATGATTAACAAATGTAATATAGCAAAGAGAGTTAGCGATTCAACAGCATTCCCTACATAATAAAGGAAGTTTGAATGTGCGAACGCCATTAAATTGTTAGAAACGTGCCTTCCTTGTTGACAAAGTTGGGTCTAACAATCATTTATTCTAAAATGAAAATAGAATTCAATAATGCAAATGTTTTGATATGTATGTACAGGCACGAGTTCTTTAATAGGAAAAGTTGGAAGGATTGGCCTATCTGTATTCCAATGGGACCGGGACCAAGGATTAGGATAATCAGACTAGTCGCCATGCTTGCTCACTTCACTGCTACCAAATATAATTTTTAGCAATCTATATGCTTATAGAAAAAGTTTGGAACGTTCTCCGCTTGCTAAAATATTGTTTTACAATGTACTTTGCTTCTATTCTATAGGAAATTGCAAATTCCATGTTCACTATAAGATTACGTCACGTTCCATTCGGAATTTTTGATATTAAAGTTTATAAGTTAATACAGGATATATTCGCAGATACCTTAGATTTGAAGATTATTAATATGGGATCTGTAATTCTACGTAATTCTAAAAACTTATCGTAAAGAAATATTTATTATTATTCTCTGTCGTATTTTGCCGATATGTAATATTGGCGCTGTTATATATGTTATTGTTATAATCTATATATTAGTATTATTATATACCTTAGTTTATTGTTGTACCTACCATAGTTACATCGGACTTGTCAGAATATAATGAAGTACTTGTCAGACTGTGTAACTTAAAATAAAGAATATATATTTAACTACCGTAATAATTTATCTCAATGTAGTGTATTAACTCCATATATATACAAACACAAACATTACATGGTGGCAGCGAGTGAAAAACGCGTTGAGATTGTTAAGAAATTTACATTTTTCGGTAGTGCGATTGCCGGCAAATATCCGATTTTGTGGAAATACTTTTTTGATGGGCAATGTGAAAATATCGTGCCGCTGGCTGTGTACGATGACAATGTAGTCATGTTTAAAACTAAAATAGTAATTAAATAAATTCTAGTATTTAGTATTAAAAGTACTTCGCGGTGTGAGGCTAAAATGGCAGAACAATTAAAACTACCCAATGAAATGAGTTTTAGAGGTAATGTAGCAAGTAATTGGAAGCTATGGAAACAGAAATATATTTGCTTGCCAGTGGAAAAATCGGAAAAGGTGATGATATTAAAGTTGCCATACTTTTGAATCAGCTTGGAGATGAAAGAAATAAACAACATAGTTCTCCAAAAATTCGATGAATATTGTGATCTTATAAAAAATCTTACATATGAACATTTCAATTTTTTTAAGAGATCAGCTGGTGGGTGAGTCGTTTGACCAATTTTTAACTGTACTTAAACAACTAGCTGGTACCTGTGAATTCAAGGGAAAAGATGTCATGATCATGGACCGAATTTTCTTAGGAATTAAAGACTCTCGAGTGCAAGAAAAAATGATATAAAAGTCTGAATTAACCCTGGAAAAGCGGTGTCTATCTGTCGTGCAATGGAAAGCAGCTCAATGAAACAGCAGGAAATTTCTCGTAATTCTAAAACAGATATTATTTCCGTGGACGCGATCAACCACAGTACTCGAAATGATCAAAATAAACAAAAGCATATGGTACGTGGTGAAAATAAATTTGGTACTGCAAATGCTGTTGCTGGTACAAGTAGGGATAGCACGGGACAAATTCCAGGTAAACAATGTACATATTGCGGACTCAGGCATGATAAAGGTAGGTGTCCAGCATATAATAAGTATTACAGTCGCTGTAAGCGAAAAGGACATTATCGAAAACTTTGCCGGAATAAAAATGTTTATGAAATCGCTGAAACTGAAACAGAAAGTGAAACTGGGTCGGAAAGTGATGAACAAGACCGAGACTATAATAATAACAATGTTGTTTGGACAATAACAAAATTTGAGTCTTGTGTAGGTGATAGACCTGTAAATATAAACCCTCGAAAAATTTCCGCGGTGAGCGCGATAGAGTGGTTTGAAAAAATCAAAGCTGCTGGTTGTACATTAAAATTAAAAGTGGATTTAGGTAGTCAAATGAACATCTTAAGTAAACGAGACTTTGATACCCTAAATATTGATGAAAAAAAACTTTCAAAAACCACATCAAAATTGTTGTCTTATACGGGTCATAAAATAGACATACTTGGACAGATAACTTTAGAACGAAAATTTCAAAGAACGCAAAAGTACTTGTTATTTCATATTTTATGCTCTAATGAGCCTTATCAATTCTAGGACTTAAAGCAGCTGTTGATTTAGGAATCGTAAAAAACAGTAATGTTTTAAAAATAAATTCTGTTACAAACAACTTGCAAACTGTAAAAAAGTCGTAAAAGTATATGTCCTGGCATCGGAAAAATTTCCAAAACTTATCATATTAGTTTGAGAGACGATGCTATACCACGTGTTAACTCATGTAGAAAAATTCCAGTGGCTTTAAAAAGTTTGGTTAAACAAAAACTTGACAATTTGGCGGCGGAAAAAATAATCGTTCCTGTCACAGAACCAACAGACTGGGTACACCCAATTGTAGTTGTGTCGAAAACCAATGGTGATATTCGCGTGCGTATGGACCCTAGAGCTTTGAATACGTATATCAGACGAGAATTATTTCAAATTCCCACTCTGGATAGTCTCTTTTCAGAATGAAGCGGTGCTCAATTTTTTACTTTCCTTGATGCTTCTTCTACGTTTTTGCAAATTCCTTTAGACTATGAAAGCTCTTTACTGTGTACTATTGCAACTCCATTTGGTCGCTATCGTTATCAGAGACTTCCATATGGACTTTCTTCTGCACCAGAAATATTTCAAAGGTTTATATTTGAAACACTAGATGGTTTATCTGGGGTAGTAGCTTACTTCGATGATATTCTTGTTTTTGGACGAACTCCTCTTGAACCTAATGATAATCTTGCTAATGTTCTTGAAACTGTTTCAAAATCTGGATTGACTTTAAACTTAGAAAAATCAAAATTTGCCGTTACTCAGCTTAAATTTTTAGGCCACGTCATAAGTAATAAAGGCGTGGGGAGCCACGATGATAAAAAGACCCAAGCTATATTAAAAATGAGTCATCTAAAGAACAAAAAGGATCTCCAGCGTTTCGTAGGCATGGTGGTATACCTAGCAAAATTTATTCCAAATTTATCTGATAAAAATGCGACGCTGAGAAGACTTTTATCTAATAATGTCGATTGGGAATGGTCACAAACTGAAAATAACTCATTTAATCGCTTAAAAAAATTGCGCTTAAATTAATTGAAACCGATCATCGTTCTCTGTTAGGTCTCCTCAAGAAACCGCTAGATGAAATGTCACCAAGAAAACAACATTTAGCTTTTCGACTATTAAGATACCAGTTTAACTTACAATATGTACCAGGAAAAAACTTACATGTACCAGATACGCTAAGTAGAGAACCATCCAAAGAAATAATTGATACCCAATATTTAGAAAACAATTGTAGGGTTTATTATGTTATTTCAACGTCACCAGAAAATGAAAAACGACTACAAATAGAAATTGAAACTGATTTTACATTAAGTAAAATAAAACATTATGTTCAGCATGGTTGGCCACAACATAAAAGTAATATAATTTCTTCAGTAAAAAAAATTTGGTCTATGAAAAATGATATTTTTCTTCATAAAAATGTTTAATTCTATAATAAAAGAATAATTATTCCTGATTCATTAAAATCAGAGTTCCTGGAACTTCTTCATAGATCTCATCAAGGTGTTGTTTCTACTAAACTGTTAGCTCAAACTTCAGTATATTGGCATGGAATGTCAAAGGACATTGAAAATGCTGTTTTAAGTTGCCTAACATGTCAAAAGTATGCAAAATCGGATACGAAGGAACCACTCCAACCGCGTGAAATTCCAGAACTTCCTTGGCGAAAAATAGGAATTGATATCAAATCACTTGGCCCTCTAAATTTTATTGTAGTGGTGGCTACTTCAGTAAATTTGTTATTGTCAATAGAATTCCCAACAAAACAGGAGAAACCGTAATATCAAGCGTGAAAAATATTTTTGCAACACATGGTTTACCGCAACAAATATTTTCAGACAATGGACCTCCCTATAACTCAAGGGAGTTCAATAATTTTGTTGCGAAATATGATATTAAACTATAAACCTCGAGTCCTTATTATCCACCATCTAATGGTATGATTGAAAGGACTATAGAAACCGTTAAGGGTTTGCTCCCAAAATCATTTGAAGAAGGTAATGATCCATTCTTATCAGTACTAAACTATGTCACTCCCAAACAGGACTTACCATCTCCTTGTGAGTTATTAATTGGGCGAAGATTAAGAACTCTCTTACCCGTTGCAATGGATCTTCTGTCTCCAGAATATTCACTAGAAGATGTAAGAAAGCAACTTTATCTAAAACAATCCAAGCAGAAAACATATTTCACAGAGGTTCCAAAAAGTTACCTAAGCTGAATC